>PVKA01054448.1:0-10764 GCA_004027165.1 Ctenomys sociabilis
TTATACCTGAATTATATCAAAAATTCAATAATTATTTTCCTAGTGGATGACCGTAGTACTAGAAGCCGACATAATATCCTGTCCAACCACCATTACTGCAGATCTTGCCCCTCATAGGATTATGTAGAAGCACAGCGTTATCTATCCCAACTGTACTATCTATACACACACATCTTGATTTTTTCTTTCTATACCCCTTCCTTTGTCTACACCTGTCAAAGGTGGGCACTCCATTGACATTCAACTAACTTAGGTGCAGGAACTCGACACCACAATCCAACACAGTCCAGCATTCTACAACAATAGTGAGTTATTCAAAGAAATAGCCATTTACAACTCAGCTTAATATTATGGCCCTGTGATGCATACTTCATTTTTATACTTTTCTGCTGGATGGTTAAGACCTAGATAGAGCAAGACTTATATACCAACACATGAACTTTATATTTCCTATGTGGTCAGTGAAGTCCTCCCAGCGTTTATCTTGTAGTCCTGTACATTATTTTGTAGTTCCTTTGTCTGTGTCATCCATGTGGATGAGTCACGGCCAATGCTTGACTAGTTTGCTCTCTGTGAGAGCTTGAGAGAAAGTTTTCTCTTCATGTGACTCTTCCCAGACACACTATAGAACTTCAGTCTCTTTCCTCTGTGGCTCCATAATCTCCTTGTTCAGAAAATTTGGAGCTCACCTGAGTTTCATGGTGTTGCAGTACAGGTTCTCCTATGTCCTGAGTCTTCACTGACCTTGAAAGGCTAGGGCCAAAATGTTGGCTGGCCTTGTGGCTCTTCTATTTCTCCAACTCTGACTTGTGATCTTAGGTTGTTAACCATCCATAAGAAAAGCTGATTAGTATCCTGCAGCATATGCCATTCACTTTGCCTTATCTGACTCAATTGATTTTACTTGTACATTTCCTTTTGTATTTCTGCTTTTCGCTTGTTATACTTGGGAAACTATACAATATTTACACATGTGTGTCTGGTTTATTTCACTTATGAGTATATGTTCAAGTGGCATCCACTTCAGTATAAATGCTTTGAACTTATCATTCTTAATAGCTGAGTAATACTCCATTATATAGAAATGCCACATGTTTTTCAACCATTCCTCATGTGATGGACATCTTGGTTGTTTCCACTAATAGTGGTTGGACAAGATATTATGTTGGCTTCTAGTACTATGGACAACCACTAGGAAGATAACAAGGTAGAAAGTATTAATTACTGAATCTGTGATATAATTCAGGTATAAAAAAATAAGATATGTATACAGCTACACTCTCTTAATTCACTGATAAGAGACATCTGCTATAATAATGTCTGTAAGTATAATATCATGTATGCACCTTGTACAATACCAAAACAGTTTGCAATGTATTAGTTTATCGAATCTGTCCTGTTAATTTGCCTTGAAACTGTCTCATTGCTATTTGTTCTTCAGTAAAAGAAAGAAAGAAAGAAAGAAAGAAAGAAAGAAAGAAAGAAAGAAAGAAAGAAAGAAAGAAAATTGGAATAGAAGGCCTCTACTTCAATTTGATAAAAGCCATCTATGACAACCCAATGACTAATATATTTCTAAATGGGGAAAAACTGAAATGTATTACTTTCAGATCTACTACAAGGCAAGGATGTCCTCTGTTACCTCTCTTGTTCAACACAGTTCCAGGATCATTAGCTAGAGCCATTAGACAAGTGGGAGAAATAAAAGGAATAAGAATAGGTAAAGAAGAGGTTAGATTTTCATTATTTGCAGGTGACATGATACTTCACTTGGAAGACCCAAAAATCTCCACCAAGAAGCTACTAGATTTGATACACAAATTCAGTAGCATAGCAGGATACAAAGTCAATACCCAAAAGTAAACAGCATTCCTCCTCACAGATAACAAACACATTGGGATTGAAATTAGAGAAACAGTATGTTTTATAATAGCATCACAGAAAATGAAATACCTTGGAATTAATCTAACTAAAGAAGTCAAAGTTGTTTTCAAGGAAAATTACAGTACTCTGGAAAAAGAGATTGTGGAGGATTTCAGAAAATGGATAGGTATACCCTGCTCCTGGATAAGAAGAACCAACATTGTGAAAATGGCCCTACTCCCAAAATTGTCATACACATTTAATGCAATCCCTAGCAAACCAGCACTAGCATACCTCCCACACCTAGATCAATCTTTCTTAAAATATTTAGAATCGGAAAAGACCTAGAATAGCAAAGGCAATCCTGGCCAACAAAGACAAAGGAAGAAGCATCACAATTCTTTACTTGATATTATACTACATAACTAATTTGATAAAATCATCATGGCACTGGCAACAAAAAAGGCTGAGGATCAATGTAATAGATTAGAAGAAGCAGAGGCCACTAAGAACACAGCCACCCAATCTTTGACAAAGGAGTCAAACACACTTACTGGAAGAAAGATAGCCTCTTTAACAAATGGTGGTGGAAAATCTGGCTCTCTCCTGCCAAAAACTAAAACCTGACCCAGGTCTATCTCCAGGTACTAAGGTAAAGCCGTAATGTATTAAAGATCTAAACATTTAAAAAGAAACACTAAATCTCCTGGAAGAGAAAACAGGAGAAAGTCTTGAAGACATAGAGGTAGGCAAAGAGCTCATGAACGAAAATCAAATAGCATAGGTAATACTTGAAAGAATTAACAACTAGGAGCACCTGTTATTGAGAAATTTTTGCATGTCAAAAAAATTACCATCAAAGTGAAAAGACAATCCATAAATGTCTAAAAATTCTTAACTAATAAGCACTGAGACAAAGGTCTGCTCTCTAGAATTTATGAAGAACTAAAAAACATTAGGACCCCTAAATTTATTTATGGAAATTAGTTTGGAGACTCCTTAAAAACCTAGGACCAGAAATACCATTTAAGACAGCTATCCCCGTACTGGGAATTTTCCCGGAGGAACTGAAAACATCATGTCATAGTGATATATGTGTACCTATGCCACTTGAAGATATACTTACAAGCGAAATAAAAAGACCTACATGTTTAAATATCATATTGTCTCCCTAGTATAAGAACTTAAAAGAAGAAATACAAATAGAAAGGTACAAAACAATTAAAAGGAAAGCAAGAACTTGAGGTTTGGAGTTTGAGAAGAGGGCAAGGATAAAATCTGGGAACATGCCAGGGGCAAAGCCATACATTTATATGCACAGGTTGGGTAAGGCAATGATCCTGAGAAAAATCAGCAAGGTACCAGTTAATTGGTAGGATTCTCACCCTAACTATACATGCTGATACCTGTGAACCAAGCAACTGCACTGAAGATAGAAATGTGTAATAGAAGGGTCACACTTGGAATGCCTGTCATTCTGGTCTTCTAAATACGTACTTCTTGTCATGACATACCAATTACTACCATACTGTCTCTCAAGTAAAATTTTTTAAGTAAAAGATTTTTTTTCCTTTTTTAAGTTAAGGGGAATAAATGAAAAAAAGTCACAAGAAAAAAAAGTCACAGAACTGTCCTGATACAAATTTGTACATGGTTAGATTTCTAAATTTCTGTGTAAAAATATGTAAGTATTTATTCCTGTTTTTAAAATTATTTCTTTTTCTTCATATTCTGTAGGGACTTAAAGTTCAACATATCAATAACTGATGAAAAATACATGTTCCATCTTATGTCCAAGATGATTAATACTTAGATAGCTATGGTAAACTGAACTGCATATGTTGCAGGGTAATAATCAGCTTCTCTTTTGGAGGGTTAAAAACCTACATTTGCATATCAAAAAAGGAAGGCCTGCAAGGTAGCCAAAATTTTGGCTCTAGCTTTTCAAGGTCAGTGCAGAGTCAGGGCATAGGGGAACCTGTGCCATAACATCATGCAACTCAGTTGTGTCCTAAATTTACTGATCAAGGAGGTTAAGTGATCATGATGTATAGTGTGCCTAAGGAGATTCACATGGAGAGAAAACATTCTCTCAGGCTTTCACAGAGAACAAATTGGTCAAGCAATGGCCATGACTCATCCATATGGCTGACACTGGCAAAAGATCTACAAAGCGCTGTACGGGATTGCAAGATAAATCCGGAGGATATGTGACTGACCTTATCAGATACAAAAGTTACATTTCTTGTTATATAGTTCTTGCTTCATGTTGGTCTTAACCATCCAGCATTAAAAACAACAACGAGGTATATAAAATAAAGCCATATTAGTATGCTGAGCTGTGAAAGGCTCAAGTGAACAACTTCTGCAGATAACCTACTTCTGTTGTGAACTGCTGGACTGTGTTGGATTGTTTTGCGGAATTCATACACCTGTAGTATTTAGGTGCCTATGGAATACCCATTTCTAATAGGACTAAACAAAAAAGGGGATATGAAGGAACATTTTGTATTTGTATATACAGAATAGTTAGGATAGATATACATTTACTTTTGCTTAATTCAGGGGGTAGAAATATTTGTACTAATAGTGTTTTGACAGGATAGCCTGTCCTCTTCTTAACTATAGATAAACACTAAGAAAATAACAATGTACAATGTATTTATTATCAGAACTGTGCTATTAATCAGTTTTGATGCTGTCAAAAAAAACTCTTTCATTGCATCTCACAGGATCTGATAATTTGTATCTTCATTTTCATTTAATCATCAACATAATTTAATTTCTTCATTTTCATCTGTGACACACTGATTGTTTAGAAGGCTTTATTTAGTTTTCGTGTGTTTAGGGAGTTTTGGCTGATTCTTTTGTTAATAATCCCCAGTTGCATTTCACTATTGTCATATATTATTCATATGATAATTTCAATTCCTTTGCATTTAATTAAGCATGCTCTTCGTGCTAGTTTATGGTCTATTTTGGAGAACATATATGCAGATGAGAAAAATATGTATCCTGATGCTGTTGGGTTGAACACTGTAAAGATTTACTAAGTTCATTACTTCATAAGTTTGGGTTAGTTCTGTTATTTCTTTGTTAATTTTTTTGTATGGTTGCCCTATCTCTTTTTGTCAATTGGGTATTAAATTCCTCCAGCACACTTATGTCATTGCTCATTTGATTTTTAACGTCTACAAAAGTTTATCTCATCTAGTTGGGTGCCTCTACTTTGGGTGAATATATATTTATATTTGTTATCTCTTCCTCTTGCAGATTTTCCCTAACAAGTGTGTAGTAACCTTCTGTATCACTTTTTAATCACTCTTGGTTTGATTGTGATATTGTAAGCAGCCAGAGTAGCTACCCCTGCTTTTTTTCTGGGCTCTAGTCACATAGAGTATTATTTTTGATCTTTTGATGTTCAGTCTTTTGTTTTTTAGTTAAATCTGTTTGTTATATGCTGCATATGATTTGATTTTATTTCTTGGTGCATTCTGCTAGTCTGCCTCTTTTGATTGGTGAATTGAGACCATTTACATTGATGGCTATAATTGATATGTACTGGCTGGTCTTTGTCTTATTGTTTTCCAACTATAGCATCCATACATTTCCCTCTACTTAATTACTTGTTCTGTTTTGTGTCTCATTTCTTTCTTTTCTGTTTTTTCTTTGTCTTTTAGAACAAGGTGTCCAGGGTCTCACTGCATAGATCAGACTCATAGTGGTTCTTCTATTTATAGCCTCCCAAGTGCTGGGATTACAGGCATGAGCCACCATGCCCAGTCTGAACTGCTGCTTCAGCATGCCCCAGGGGTGGGGCTAGTACTGCAGGTTCAGGTTCAAACTCCTGGCCCCTGCATCTGCATAAGCAGACATTTTAATTCACCCAGTTATTTGGCTGACCCATGTGGCTCATTTCTGTTATTGTTGAAACTGTGGTCACTTTTGTCTCTTTCTAGAATAGCTGTCCTTAGTCTTTGCAGTGTTATTTTGGTTGTCATGAATTTATTCAGTTGCTGTTTGTTATGGAAATACCTTATTTCTCCACTGAACTTGATAGATTTTCTTGCAAGATACACCACTCTAGGTTGGAAGTTTCTTTTCAGAACCTGAAATACTTCACTCCAAGCTCTTCTTTCTTATTTATTTTTATGTATTTGATATTGGATCTTACTGTGCAGCTTGGACTCATAGTGATCCTTTTGTTTTCAGCCTCTGCAGGGCTGGGATTACATGTGTGCACCACCTTACTTGGACTTGATCACTGGTTTAGTGTGCTCAAGGGCAGGGTTGGCACAGCTTGGGTCCAAGCTCTTCTGGATTCGATGGTTTGTGTTGAGAAATCTACCATGCTTCTGATGGGCTTTCCATTATAGGTGTTTTCTTTCTTCTCTCTAGCAACTTTTAATATTCTGTTCTTTTGTTGCATTTCTGTAATTGTGATTATTTTGTGTTTGGGTTAAGATTTATTTTGATTATGGCTATATGCCCTGTTTAACTGTATGTCAGATTGTTGTCCTATTCTTGGGAAATTTCTGGCTACTACTTCTTCAAACACCCTTTTTATGTCATTTGTGTTAACTCTAGCTGTTCTATTGATAGCTATTAGTTATTTATAATTGTGGTATTGGGGATCAAACTTAGAACCTTGCACTTGCCAGGTAGGCACTTAAGTAGCTGATCTATCTCCCTGGCCTTATTTTTGTTTGCATCATTTTGCATCTATTGCATAGTATTTTCCTTGTTATTTTTAAGTGATCTTTTCTTTCACATTTACTAGCTGTATGGTTATCTTCAGGGTCTGAAATTTTATTTTCTGTTTCGTTCAAGCATTTTTCCCAGCTTTCAATGGAATTTTTAATGTCCTTGTTATCTGATTGAATCTATTTCATGCACTCTAGTACTTTCTTGTGTTTTCTCATTTCATTGTTTACATCATTTTTCTATTTACCTATATTTTTAATCTATGTCTGTTGTAGATGTATTCAGCAATTCTTTTGTGATTGTTTTCATTTTCTTTTTTACCTGAGTGATTATTTCTGATCTGATTTTTTTCCATAGCCTGATGCAATTGTTTCTTTGTTTGAACTGCTATCATGCTGGACATTTCTGATGTGTAACTTCCAAGTTCTTCTATGATAGTGTCTCCTGGACTTGTTTGAGTGGACTAGAGGTCTGAGAGTGCCTTTTGTTCCTTCCTTTTGTCATTTTGAAGCTCCAAGCACTCTCTCTGAGTCTGCAGTAATGGCAGGAGTGCGGGATGCAGGTAACTAAGCTCTCAGGACAGTGAGTGGGCAGGGTAGACTCATCAAAGTTTCTGTTGTGTGAGGTCCAATGTGACTTCCATCTTGGTGAAGTGAGGAGTAAACCACACTTGAAAAAGGATCTGGTGATGATAAAGGCAGACTCAGGTTCTGAAAGGCACTCAGTGGTGCATGAGTGTAGGGTAGATCTCACTAAGGCTCCTACAGGTCACAACCACAGTCTCCAAGACAATGAGTAGCCAGGCCTTAGTCAGTTCTGGCAAGAGTGGTGGCACGGGATAAGGCCTATCAGGTCCCCTCATGAACCTTCCAAGTGAGGGTGGGTAGTCAGGGCTCAGCCAACCTTCCTTGAAGGTAGATAGGTGGGGCAGGTCCCACCAGTTCCCCTCAGTAATTTTCTGAGTGAAGATGGGTGGCTGGAGCTCAGACTAGCTCTGGTGAACTTGATGAGGGTGAGGAAGTAGGGCAAGGCCCTCCAGGTCCCTGCATCAGTGTTCTGGGTGAGGAAGCAGAGGCTTAGATGAGGTAGGGGGCTAGACGTGGGGCTGGGGCAGTGCAAGGCTCACCAGTTCCCCTCAGCAGTCTTGTGACTAAAAATCAACTGGAGAGTTTTTGAAATCTTTCCAATACCTGAGGCAGGCAAGTCAGAAATTCTTTGGTTTAAGTCCAGATATCCTTAATTTTAAATTTGTGCAGGTGGTTTCTATATGCATCTGTACTTGAATTTTACTCTTCTGAAAGAAGCTGAGGTAAGAGATAAGGCTCCATAAATGCTGAAAGGCTATAAGGTATGTGTGAAACATCACTTTGATTGCACACAATCTGTTACCCTAAAGATACCTTAGTTACGATGAAATACACACACAACCCATAAATACCTTGAAAGTTTTTCAAAAGGTGAAATTTCAATTTCTAGCCACTGTTGTAGCAGGCGGTAGGCACTGAAACACATTATGTCCCCTGGAGCCTGACTTTCCCAGCAGCGCTACTCTTTGACATATTCTTGTGGGCACAGCATTAACACCAGTGATCTTCACCTGCTGATTGCAAGTCGTCAAAATACAGCCCAGGAGAGAATCAGGCTAGATTTCTGAGAACTCTGCTTCTAGCTCAAAAGTTCTGTGCTTCTGAGACATTAATTTGATTACTTAGTTCTTCCTCAACTCTGCAGCACACCAATCAACCCCCCAAAATGATTTTTCTATCTCCATTTCCTTTTTCTGTCTTCTCTGTTCTTTCTGAATGGAAATGCAAAGTTCCAATAGAGAAACATCAACGTGACCATAAATCTCAGTCAGTCCCTTTTGTTTTCCTACTAGAAGCAAAGCTTTTGTTTTCTCTCCCCTTTCCTTGCAACAAGTAGGATTTCTTTGTATTAATTCATCTTGTTCTACTTCTAACTACCTATTCCTGAAGCAACATTTTAAAAGAACTATTTCTAAAATTACATAGAATCTTACTTAAAAGAGCAAACTTTTTGTATTCCTAAGATAATTTTCAGTAGAGTTGATGAGATAATATATAAATGCATGGATACTTGGGTTTCTTTCTGCCAATATCTTCTGTTGATTCTCATGGTTTAGATTGTTATTGCTAACACATCCAAATCTTGATACTCCTCACGTGACAGCCAAATCAAGTTGAGAGATATGATATTGAGGTAAGAAAGGTGACTTTGTTGAAAAAAAAACCAGCAGAAATAAAGGACAAAGGACTTTTGAGCCCAGGCCACCTGTGGTCCTTTTCAAAGCTGATGGATAATGGCATACTAGTGGGTGCTTTTACATATATGGAGGCTTATGACCAAATAACGCACTACTGATCCTAAATGCCTACTAGTACATTGAGTAAAATTGCTTGAGCTACTTCCCACCTTGAAGATCTATTTTGTCTTACTTAGGTACTGAAATATATCAAGGGCCAAATCCTAATTACAGTGGAATTTACCTTAAATCTGTAGTATCCTGAGATGAATTGGTATTTATTTGTTGGCCTCACATTTTCACCATTGCAGAAATGGTATTTCACAGACACAGATTGTTTAGTATATACTTCTAAATATATGTGAATTTACTACAGTATTAAATATATTGTGCTTACCTATACACCAAGTCTACATCTGTATCAGGCTTTTTTGAAGAAAAGTATGTTTGCCCCTTTCTAGAGTTGGTATTTGTAATTTGATACTAAAACTTCAATCAAGAGTGTTTAAACCTGTGTGGAATACTATTTAGTGTTGCTTAACCAGGATGGATACTGTATGTAATTTCTATTGTTTAGTATATGCTTTAGCTCTTCTCCAGCTTCCTGTTAGTACAACTTCTTTTGTTTTTTTAGGTTTTTCCTAAGATGTCACAACAGGACATTCAAACAGAAGAGTTTCAATTAAGCAAAACAAGAAAAGAATTTGTGTCAAGCACATTGTTAATATAATAACAAAATCTAGTTTTCAATTTTTAGCTGATTCATTCTTAAACTATAGCAAGAGTAGTTGGAAGATTGATGGGGATGAAGAGAGCTTAAAGATAGTTTGGATGGTCCAATTATCAAAGCTTGCATGCCTGTATGATGGAGGAATTAAAGAAGCTAATTTATGAAGGAGGAGAGCATCTATGTTTAACTGAAATTAATTTGGAGTAGCTTCAATGTCTTCTCCTAGGATCTAATAGTGTTCCTTGAAGTGTAGGTGATTAATGCTTGAGCATGCTGAAAAGGGAAGACTGAGAAGCCCTGGATCAATCATAGATGGAATGCTTCCCTGAGCATGTCCTGTTATGACATATGCAACATACGTGTTATCTCAGTTACTCTTCTCTCATTGCTGGGACAAAGTACCCAACACCCAAAATGAAAGAAGGAAAGGTTTATTTAGCTCACAGTTCCTGGGGGTTTCACTTCATACTCAGCTGACTACAAGGCAGACTGGTACAGGGCAGACGGAAGCAGTTCATGGCAGTAGCAAAGAACCAGAGCAAATGGGAAGGAACAGTGGTAACAATGGCACCAGAGAGCAAGTCTGTCTCTCTTATTCAGGTTACCCACACCTGGATGGGTGTAGTACTCACACCAATAATCCCAGAGGTACTCAGAAACCATAATCCAAGCCTTGGATCATGAATTAATCACAAACTGTACAACAGTGCCTCAATGACTGCATGAGGCTTTGGGAGGACAAATACCCACAAACCATAACACATAGTGAAAGGGAATAAGCATTAAGTTTTGATTGTTGATGTTTCAGAAGCCCTATGAGGGTTGAAGATAGACTTCTGGATGTTTGTGTCCTGAGAAAAGCAAGTGGAGGTTACCAGCAGACTGAGAAATGTTTCATATCATGGGGACTTAGAATTTATAGATCACAAACTTTGAGAAATGCATTCTCTCTCATATAAGTCAAATGATTTTCTGTCACAGAAAAGGCTTTGTGTCTACATTACAATGGCAACTGTCCCCTACTGACTTCCTAAGGAGCCATAAATCTAGTGAGGAAATTAAGGAAAGCACCTAATCATCAGATCGTTACTATAGGCAACCATTTCAGCATAAAGTAGAAAAGGTTAGAAATGGAAGAGGGTTATGTATTTGTATGAAGTTTTAAGCTTTGATTATAACATTAAATGGATATTTTACCTAGTGA
>PVKA01054449.1:0-10764 GCA_004027165.1 Ctenomys sociabilis
ACAGAGGATGAAGGAGGGTGGTGAACAGAGAGCCTCTGTCCTGAGTGCTGCTTGGGCGGGCTTCTCACACTTAGCCCAGAAGGAATAGACTATGGGGTCGTGTTTGAGACACCAGAAATCCCTTAAACTGAGTGTGTTATTGTCACAGGTTTTCTGGAAGTGGTGATGCAAGGAAGGACGCAGATAGTATTGCGGAACAACAATGTCACCGTTGCCTGTAAAGCCCCTGGCTTCCAAATGCTGGACCCCAGTACTGTAGGCATCAGGTGGTATCAAAAAAATCAAGTGTCTAAACCAGAGGACATGGTTTTAGAGTTATATGGTGATATTAAAGGTGTCAGGCGAGCTAGTGAGGAAATGTCTCGAGAGAGGCTGCAATGGGGTGACACTTCACTGCAGCTGCCTGGTGTCCAGCTGCAGGAGGCAGGAGTGTACCGGTGCCAGGTGGTGGCCCCCCCTGAGAAGGCAGTAGGACCGGTCTTGTTGGAAGTTCTGGGTGAGTACCTGAGGACACTGACCTGCATTTGCCGTGGTGTTGGGTCCTGGTGTGAGGTTGCCCTTGGGGTCCCTATTGGGAAGAGGGTTAACATCTGGCTCTGTACCAGACATAATCCCCTTTCCTGGGCTTCTGTAAACACTTGTATCCCTTGAATGAGTCATTACT
Organism: Ctenomys sociabilis; assembly: GCA_004027165.1. NCBI lineage: Eukaryota > Metazoa > Chordata > Mammalia > Rodentia > Ctenomyidae > Ctenomys > Ctenomys sociabilis. Next base: position 665 of record PVKA01054449.1, read on the forward strand.
CACTTTGAACTTCCTTCTACAAACTGCACTGTAGGCAAGATTGCAGGAAAATAGAGATGAAATGCTTAGTATAGTGCTCGGACCTTGCAAGAGCACAGTAAAGGATAGCTGTAGCAACTGTTCTGTAACTCGCCTGTTGCAGGACCAGTCAGTGTCAGTAAACAAGTGACAAGTCATTGGGAAAGGAGAGAAGTGCTGGGCCACCCGGCTAGACTGACCTAAATCCACTTGCAGTCTTGGCACTTCTAACTTGTTATATTGGCCAATCACATTTCCCATGCAGAAATGGGCGGGTAACTCCTACTTGTTTCCTGGTGAGATATGCCTGAACCATGATAGGTAGCAAATGTCTTGACATTCCAATGACCTGGGAGGCTGAGGCTGAAGGATCGCAAGTTTGAGGGCAGTGGGGACAATTTGGTGAGATTCTCATCCAAAGTAAAGCCAAAAATACAACCAATCAACACTGATGGAGAAAACCCAGCAAAACATTGCTGAGTAGTAGTAGTAGCTCTGTGGTAAGGGTGAAAATATCCAGCTGTGCAATGTAGGTAGGTTCTCAGTCAAGGCTCAAAGCATGTCCCAGAAAGCTCTTTGAGCCTCTCTTTCCTGTTCTGTAAAAGCATGCCACATGTGAATGAGCTTCATGGTGTACTAGTTAGTTACTTAACCACAGATGCTTATTTTCATATGATTGTGGATTCTGAATCTGAGTTCAGAGTGTCAGCAGGGTTGATTTCTCCTCAGTGTTTTCTTCTTGAGCTTCTCTCTGTTTTCCCTTAGGATCCTTTTTTTTCTCACTCTGTCTTTTTATCCTTAATCTCTTTTATTGAAAAGACACCAGATATAGTGTATGAGGACCCATCCTTACAATCTCATTTCCTTATAATAATCTCTTTAAGAACTTATCTCCAGGGACCTGTGAGATAGCTCAGAGGACCAAAGGGCCTGCTTAGGCAAGTTTGGGCAAGTACCGAGACTGTGGTTCGATCCCCAGCACCACATGTCTCCACCCCAGTGCCCCACCCCCAGTGCCGGCTGAGCAGGCCAGAGCCTGGGCGTGTTGGCACATGCACATAATCCCAGTAATGGGGAGGCTGAAAGCAGGAGGATCAGCGAAAGGCTGAGCTGCATGGTGAGACAACCAGAATAAAATAAAATAAAAACTTCCAATCTTCATGTTCAGTGATACCAGGAATTCTGTGGGGGATGTATGAATTTTAGGGAGACTCAGTTCTTAAAAAAAGAGTAGCATTTTTTTGAAGACACAGTATGTTTTCTGTTAAAAATCAATCATGTTGAAAAGAGCACCATTTTGAAACCCACTCCATGCATTAGTTACAGAAATTCATTAATTCTGCAACTCACAGAGATCCTGAAATAAGAGTGGCTTGGAAGTCAATTCCTGGTATCACTGAACATAGAAAATAGATGTGAATAGACTTAGAAGTTAGTCTAGTGGGTTCTGTATTCCTACCATTGTGCAGCATTTATTATATCTGTCTTAGTTATGCTTCTCTCATTGCTGGGATGAATACCCAACACCCAAAATGAAGGATGGAAAGGTTTATTTAGCTCACAGTTACTGCCAGTTTCACTCCATAGTTGGCTGGCTCCAAGACAGAGGGGCACATGGCAGACAGCAGCAGTTCATCGTGGTGGAACAACAATGCAACAAAGAACAATAGTTGAAGAGTCTGTCTCTATGTCTGTTATATATATTCAGGCTTTCTGCCCAGGGTGGGATGTAGTACTCACGCCCATAATCCCAGCAATACTAAAACCCATAATCTGGGTCTTGGATCACACATAATCCTAGTGGATCATGAGTTAATCCAAACTCTAGAAGTCCCCACTCCATGACTACATGAGGCTTTGGGGAGACAACTACACCCAAACCATAACAATATCATTAACAGCTTGCCTTAGTATGATGACATTCACTTAATCAAAAAACCAGTATTGATAAATTATTGTTAAAGTCAATCATTGATTCAGATTTCTTTGGTTTTAGTTAATTAATACCCATTTTCTGTTCCAGGATCTGTCCAGAACACCGCATACCTTTCCTTTGTGTGTCTCCTCAGTCTCTTTCTGGTTGTGACAGTTTCTAAGCTTTTCTTGATTTTGATGTCTTGGGCACCTTTCAGGAGTAGTGGCCAAGTATTTGGAGGATGCCGCTCTCTTGGAATCTGTTTGCTACTCTTAGGATGTGACTGGGGTTTTGCTTTTTGGAGGGTGGTCAGAGAGGTAAGGGGAGTTTGTGTCACACGTCCCAGCACATAATTTAAGGCTCTTGATGTTGATCACACATGTGCAGTAGCGTTAGTCTGGGTCCTTCACTGTTCAGTTCCTCTCCCTCCCTGCCTCTGGGCTCTGGTCTTTGAGAGGGGGTCACACTTTTTGTCAGGCAAGGAGAGAAAAAAGGCAGCGGGTTTGGGGCCTAACTCTTCATCTTTTCTTTCCTGGCAGCTCCCCCAAATTGCACATTGAATCTGGAACAAACCACAGAGAAAAATAAAGCAAGCCACAGCGGTCGCCTTCTGTGCCAGTGCCATGGGTTCCACCTAGAAGACATTAACATAACATGGGTGAAGAGGAACCATAGTGCTCACTGGTCCCAAGTGATTTCCACGGGTAGTGGGACTGGTCCTGTAGTCAAGAATGAGAATCGTACATTCACCATCACCAGCTACCTGGTAATCAACTCCTCTATAGAAGACAACCTCCACTGTGTGGTGCGGCACCCATCCTTGTCCACTCCCTGGACACTGATCGTCACAGTGCCTGTGGGAGGTGAGTGTCTTCTTGCCTACATCCTCACTCTTTTTTTCTTTGTTCATTTCTTTATTGAAACTGGGAATGGAACTCAGGACCTCCCACTTGCCAGGCAGGCACTGTGCTGCTGAGCTCTATCCCTGGCCCTGTGTCTCACTGTTCCATCTAGGGCATATCTGGTTCTCGCCCAGTCTAGATTCCTTGATAGCATTTGACAGGGAAAAGAAATAAGCTGGGCTAAGGAAGCTTGGGTCTGGGCCAGCTCAGACTCAGAGGCTACGCTGCCTACTGCATTCAGTTCCTATATCCAGTCAAATGCTGTCGATGGGGAAAGGCTTGACAGTAGTCATCAGGTGGAGGCAGGGCTACTTGTCAGCTTGTGGTGATCCTCCTGCCTCAGTTTGTTCCCATCTATGAATGTTCACAAGGTGAGCTCCGTTTGTATCTGTGAAAGTTCCCACCACCAACGTTAGAAGTTGGGGTTTCTTGTACTCAGATGTGGGAGATGTGTGATAGCAGTGGGGATGCTGAGACCTGTGGCTTGTGGTTGGTGGTGGGAGCCCTGGACAGGAAAGTGATGCAAAGCTCACTGCCCTAGCAGCAGTTGTACTGTGTGGTGTGTCTTAGGCTCACTCCTGTGGTTTTTCTTTGCTCTCCTGTTTTTCTTTTTTCTGCAGAAACTAATGCAACACTTCTGGGTAGGTCTCAATATATGCTGATCCTGTGAATCCTTGTTCCTGCTTTGATTGCATTGATGTTATTAGTGATTTTATCTATTACTATTTGGAGAGTTACTTTTCTTGTTCCTGACACAAGATACCTGAGATCTGAAGTGAAAGGTGGAAAGGTTTATTCATCTCACAGTGTGTCAAGGTTTCATTCATAATTTACAGGCTCCAAGGAGCACTTGGCTTGCTCCAGCAGCAAATTTCATGGCACATGGAATGCTGCAAAAGCAACAAGGGATCTTAGCTATTTTATTATTATTTTGTTTCCTATCTCCTATGCATTCTATTGATGTGACTGAGATTGGAACAGTGCCAAATGAATCAGTGGACTGTTTTGGTGATCACTCTCCTGTAATCCTAGCATGGTACCCTATTACACACTCTAGATCCAGCCCCCTCTGGACAAGCCTCATCTAATGATTTCATGATGCATTTTTGGGGAGGTAACTAGACACAAGTCATGTCATGTTCTGAAAAAAAGTGTAGTCTTATAATTTGGGCTTTACTCCAAGACCTCAGGATCATGGTCAGTGCTCAGGGTGAAGGAGTTCTGAGGGCTGGCACTGGTGTGTGGTAATTGTTGTGTGCTGTTCTGTGATGTGTTGGGAAGCACTTTGCCATGAGATCACCATGTGTTGGTATCTGACTCTGAGCAGATGCACTGTGGAGCTTCCTTTGGTCCCATACAATACACCTGTCAGCAGACTGAATCTCACCCTGGGAGCTCAGACCAGGGCTCTGACCTTGGGAGCTTCATCAGGTGCAGGTCGTGCTCTTCTCACACTCAGAGCCCACAGCTGAGAGCGGGGAGCTTCTCCCATGGGTGCTGGTGTCTGCTTCATACCTCAGTGGGACAACTCACCATGATGTCACTGGCTTGGCCATGAAGTTTTCACCTTCAGTTTGTATCTGCACAAAATCCTTGATTGTGGCCCAAATAGTAAGTGATCCAGCCTTTAGCACTGCAGACCCATGAGACTAGGGAGACTGTTTTTGTTCAAATGGTTCTACCTTTGCTTTTCCACTTTCATTGCTGGGGCTTGAACTCAAGGCCTCAAGCATGCTAGGCAAGCACCCTAACCCTGGGCTATAGCACCACTGCCTAAAATTGTTCTAGAGGATACATTCTTCTTAGCTATGCATGGCCCTGCCACAGTGCAATCTGTGCATGTGCCAGTAGTTCTCGTGGGAAATGAAAAGTTAGAAACATCCTTTGTGATGAGGAAATCTGTTCATCACACATTGCTTAAATGATGCGTGGAAGTTATTCTCCTGGTGGAAGGTAAGCCAGTGAGAGAACTGGGTGTAGAGTGGTTTTCACATCCTTTTTTAATATGCTTGATTGTTTTCCTGTTTTGTCCTTTGTCTGATTCTGTTATGCAGATAATGTTCTCATCACTGAATATGCAGCAGTGACACTGAAGAAGAAGGCACAGCCCTGAGAAGTGTGGCAGGTTGCATGTCTGACTCCAGTTGTTCCCGAGGGTGACTGGAATCCTTCCCTCACAGTTTACATGGATGAATCCAACCCTTCATGCATCTCTATGTCCTCATTGCTTGCTGCATCTTTACAGTGCCCTGCAGTCCCCTCCCGGGATGTGGGGTTCAAATATGTGCCTTAGAGTTTTTAATACAAGAAAGGGACTGCAGGCCAGTTCCCTGTGTGGCCACTGGGAGGCCTTTCCTGTCCTTCTTTGCTGTCCGTGGTGCATCTGGCCTGAGAAGGACAAATCCAGGCTGACTGCAGGCGGATGAGCGCCCCAGGAAGCCCGCCGTCATTCTAGGTGAAGGGACAGCCGTGCATCTATCTCCACTCTGGCGATCCACCTCTGCCCAGCAGTTCTGGCAGAACCAACACTGGAGACAAGAGAAAATTTTTAAAAATTTATTTAATAAGAAAACAATAAAGAATTTCCAAATAAGATAATAGGAGGATAACAATGATTATTATGCGGTATGTTGTCTTTTTCATATTAGTTACTTGATGCACCTGATACAGATATTTATTTATTCAAACTATTCATACAAACATTCTTTTCAATGAACTAGGAGGAATTAGTAGCACATTTACCTTAACTATCATATGTATGTGTGTGTATATATGTATCCAAATACATATGTTTGCATTTGTCTTCTTTTTCTTTCTTTTTCCCCATCCTGTTTTTCTTTCCTTTTGAACAGTCTCTTCCCGTTTTAGAACACTCACTGCATAGTTTGTATCTTATTTTATTCTTTCAACTTTTCAAACTAAGGAGACAATATGATATTCCACATGTGTGTCTGGTTTATTTCACTTATTACTATGGTTCATGTTGCATCCATTTACCTATAAAAGTCTCCCATTTGCCCTTCTTTATGGCTGAGTAGTACTGCATCATAGAGAAGGACCACATATCCTTAACCCATTCCTCAGCTGCTGGGCGCTTGGATGGTTTTCAACTTCTAACTATTACAAATTGTGCTGCTATAAGCATGGTTGCACATATGGTACATTGCTTTTAATGCTTTTTTGAAAATGTTCAGCAGCAAAGTAAGTAGTTCAAGTGGGAGCACCTATCGTAGTTTTTGGAGGAATCTCCACTTTGATTTCCACTGAAGTTGTGCCAGGCTATCCCCCACCAACAGTGAAGAAAGGTTCCTTGTTCTCTGCAACCACTCTAGCATTTGTTACTAGTTATTTTCTTGGTAATAGCCACTGTTTTTGGAATGATGTAGAAATTCAGCGTTGTTGAATTTGTATCTCTTAAATGACAAGCAATGTGGAACGTTTTTTCATATATTTATTTGCTGTTTATATTTTTTTATCTGACAAGTGTGTATTCTCAGATGCCGTTTTTTGGACTGGGTCTTCAAATTTGGAAGTTCTGATATTTTTAAGTTCTTCATATGTTCTTGATAGTAATCCTTTATCTGAAGAACACCTGGCAAACATTTTTTTCCAATATTGTTAGTTTAGTTGTCACTCTGTTGGTGATTTTTCTTGCCGTGCCAAAGTTTTTTTATATGATGAGTTCCCAATTGTTGATTCTTCACAATAGTTCTTGTGTGATCAATGTTGTATTCATGCAGTCTTTGCCTACCCTACTGCCTTCAAGTATTTTAGCTATTCTGTCTTCCAGGTTTAATGTTTGTGTTTTAATATTTAGATGCTGATCCATTTCAAATTTAGTTTAAGGCATGGTGAATGATGTGGGTCCTGTTTTAATCTCAGGCCTATACGGGGCCAGTTTTTCTAGGACATTTATTTTATTTTATTCTTTTTATATTTTACTACATGGTCTCACTACACAGGTCAGACGTGGAGTGATCCTTCTGCTTTCAGCCTCCCGAGTGCTGAGACTATAGGCATGGGCCACCACACCCAGTCTCAGTCGTCCTCTCAGCGTGCCCTGGGGGTGGGGCTGGCGGGATGCACTGGGGATCAAGCCCTGGCCGCTGTGCTCTGCCTGCGCAGGCGCTTTAGTCTGCTGAGCTATCTGGCCAGCTCTTACAGCACATTTAGTAAAGAGGACATTTTCTACCACGGATTACGTTTGGCATCTTCCTCAAAGCTCATGTGGCTGAGTAGCTCTCGAGTTGCTTCTGCATCTTCTGCTCTGTTCCACTGATTCTCAGGTCTGTGTTTCCTGTCGGTGCCTCGGAAGGCTGTTTTCATCATAGTACCTTTATAGTGTAATTTGAAGTCAGAGATCGCCTTTGTTGCCCAGGATTGCCTTTGCTATTCTAGGTCTCTTCTGATTCGAAATGTATTTTAGGATTGTTTTCTCTGATTCTGTGAAATACATTTGGAATGTTGACTGGAATTCTATTAAATCTGCATGACTTTAGTTTTGAAAATATGTCAATTTTTACTATATTGGTTTTTCCTGTCCAAGAGCAAGAGATGATTTTTCATGCCGTCTTCAATCTCCTTTATAAGAGTACTGTGGTTTTCAAAGTAGAGGTCTTTTATATCCTTTGTTAGATTGATCTTTAGGTATTTCATTTTGGGCAGATGTTATGATAAGTGTTGTCTGATTTCTCAGTGAGTTTGTCACTCATGTACAGGAAAGTTATTGATTTTTGAGTGTTCATTTTCTTTTTTTTCCCATGTTGTTATGGTTTGTGTCTAGTTGTTCCCCCAAAGCCTCATGTAGTCATGTAGAAAAAAAAAAAAAAGAAACCCACTTAGTGCATTAGTTACAAAAATTCATTATTTCTGAAATTCACAGAAAGTATGAAATAACAGTGTAAAGACAAATGAACAGAGGTGGAAGCTAGTGGAGTGGGTTCTCACATGATTCCTGCCACTGTGCAATAGTTATCTTGTCATTAACTGCCTGCATTAGCATGTTGAAATTCATTTCATAAAGAAGCTAATGTCAATAAGTTATTGTTGATCAAAGTCAATCATTTGGGGCTGGGTGATAGCTCAGTTGAATAAGTGCTTGCCTGGCAAATTCAGGGTTCTGAGTTTAATCCTTTCAATTTATATTTCTTTTCTTTTCTAGGATCCCTCCAGAACACCACACACTTTTACTTGCCTGTCTCCTTAGTCTTTTTCTGGCTGTGACAGTTTCTACATTTTTTTTTTTTTAATGGAACCAGGGATTGAACTCAGACCCTTGTACTTGCCAAGGAAGTGCTTATTCCATTGAGCCATCTCCTCTGCCCTCTACATTTGTATTGATTTTGATTCTTTGACATCTTTCAGAAGTGGCGGTGAAGTTTTTGCAGGATGCCGCTGTCTTGGAATTTGTTGCTGCTCTTGGGATGTGACTGGGGTTTTGCTTTTTGCAGGGTGGTCACAGAGGTAAGGGGAGTTCGCAGCATGGGTCCCAGCACATAATTTAGGGCTCTTGATGTTGCCGTTGATCACCACGTGCGCTAGCCTTAGTCTGGCTTCTTCACTGTTAAGTTTCTCGTCTTCTCTGCCTCTGTGTTCTGGTCTTTGAGAGGAAGTGACAGTTTTTATGAGGCAAGGACAGAAAAACCTAGCTGGTTTGGGGCCCACGTCTACATCTTTTGTTCCCTGGCAGCTCTGCCAGACTGCACATTGCTTCTGGAGCAAACCATGGAGAAAAATAATGGAAGTCATGGCAGTTGCCTTGTGTGCCAGTGCCGTGGGTTGCAACCTTAAGACATTTGCATAACATGGGAGAACTACCAGAGTGCTTCCCAGTACCAAAGGATGTCCATGGCTTCTGGATTGTCCCTATCATCAAGAATGAGGATGGTACACTGATCATCACCAGCTACTGGACAATCAGTTCCTCTCTGGAAGACACTGACCAACTACCGCTGTGTGGTGCAGCACCCACCCCTGTCAACCACCCAGAGGCTGAGCATCACAGTGCCTGTGGGAGGTAAGTGTCCTCTTGCCCATCTCCTCACCCTTTATTTCTTTCATTCTTCATTTATTTATTGGAAGCAAGAACCAAACTCAGGACCTTGCAGTTGCCAAGCAGGCACTGTGCCACTGAGCTATATCCATGTCCCTATTTTCTAGTGTTTTTATCTCGGGTATATCACGTATCTGTCTAATTCCTCAGCAGTGTAGGGTTTTGCTGGGGTTTCATGGGAATAAGATTTTTTTTTCCATTTATTTTTATTTTATTAAAATACAAATGTCAATCAGACAGTTTCAAGACACCTTAACCATACAGAGTCGATGAATTAATACATTGCAAACTGTTTTTATAGTGTTTTGGTATTGTACAAGGTGCATACATGAAATTATATTTACAGGTTTTTTTATAGCTGAATTATATCAAAGATTCAATAATTATTTACCTAGTGGATGACCATAGCACTAAAAGCCGACATATTATCCTGTCCAACCACCATTAGTGCAGATCTGGCCTTTCATAGAATTATGTAGAAGCACAGCGTTATCTATCCCAACTGTACTGTCTATACACACACATCCTGATTTTTTCTTTCTACAACCCTTTCTTTGTCTACACCTGTCAAAAGTGGGCACTCCATTGACATTCAACTACCTTAGGTTCTTGAACTCGACACCACAATCCAACACAGTCCAGCATTCTACAACCATAGGGAGTTATTCAAAGAAATTGTCGACCATATCCATTTACAGCTCAGCTTAATATTATGGGCTCACGATGTATACTTCATTTTTATACATTTATGCTTTTCTGCTGGATGGTAAAGACCTAGGTAGATCAAAACTTATATACCAACACATGTACTTTATATTTCCTATGTGGTCACTGAAGTCTTCTCAGGGTTTATCTTGTAGTCCTGTACATTATTCTGTAGTTCCTTTGTCTGTGTCATCCATGTGGATGAGTCACGGCCAATGCTTGACCAGATTGCTCCCTGAGAACCTGAGAGAAAGTTTTCTCTTCATGTGACTCTCCCCAGGCACACTATAGAACTTCAATCTCTTTCCTCTGTGGCTCCACAATCTCCTTGCTCAGAAAATTTGGAGCTCCCCTGAGTCTCATAATATTGCAGTACAGGTTCTCCTATGTCCTGAGTCTTCGCTGACCTTGAAAGGCTAGGTCCAAAATGTTGGCTGGCCTTGTGGCTCTTCTATTTCTTCAACTCTGACTTGGGATCTTAGGTTGTTAACCATCCAGAAGAAAAGCT
>PVKA01054450.1:0-10763 GCA_004027165.1 Ctenomys sociabilis
AAATATACAGAGGAAACCCAATTTGGAAGAAACACTGCAGAAAAAGAATTAATAACTACCTCTAAAGAAGACATGGATAAAAAATTGAGGAGATCAGAAATATGATGAATACCTTGAATGAGAAATACAGAAAAGAAATAGAACACATAAAACACAGTCAAAGAGATACAGAAGAACTAAAAATATGAATCACAAGTCTGCAAATCGTTTCAGTGAAAGTGAAGACAGAGTTTCAGATCTTGAAGATGCCGGAGCAGTTAGTAAAAAGGTGAGAAAGGATCTCTTAAAAACAACAAGAATGCAGGAAAAAATAATCCATCACCTGCAAGATGATGTCAGGATGAACAATGTGAGAATAATTGGTATCAGTGAGAATGAAGGAGCCAATACAAATGACATAAAAAGAATTTGGGGAAAAATAATCGCAGAAAACTTCCAAAATATGAGGAAACAATTCAACATACAGGTCAGCGAAGCACACAGAACATCAAATAACTTCAAACAAGTAGAAACACACTGAGACATATATTAGTTAAGATTCCAGAAATCCAACATAAAAATAATATACTGAAAGCTGATAGAGAGAAAAAGCAGATCACAGTCAAAGGAAAACCCATCAAAATTATAGCTGACTTTTCTACACAAACAAAGAAGGCAAGGAGAGCATGGAGCAGAGTTCTTCAAGTCCTACATGAAAACAAATTCCAGCCCAGACTATTATACCCTGCAAAACTCTCTTTCAAGTTTGATGGAGAAGTGAAATACTTCCATAACAAAGAACAAATAAGAATTTCTTGATGGCAAAGCCATCACAGGCTTCTGAAAGATGTTCTAAAGAGAGACCACAATGACCAGAATTCCATGAATGAGAATGGAAGGAACACACTAAACAGAACAGACAATTAAACACAGCTTACAAAGGAGTAAACAACACCAGGTAAATATCATGAGAAACATAAGTCAGCACATTTGAATTATAAACATCAATGTAAATGTACTCAATTCTCCAAATAAGAGAAATAGACTGGCACAGTGGATTAGGAAACAAAATTCAACAATATGCTGTATACAAGAAACACACTTAACTCAAAAGGACATTGATAGGCTCAAAGTCAAAGGATAGAAAACAATACTACATGCCCCAGCACCTCAGAAAAAAGCAGGAGTGGCAATTCTGTTCTCAGACAGTCCAACTTCAAACCAAGAATGATAAAACGAGACAAAGAAAGCTACTATATATTGGTCAGGGGAAAAATTCAAGAGCAAGAAGTAACATTCAAATATCTATGCACCAAACACAGGACCAGCCAACTATGTAAGACAAATCTTAGTGGACCTAATAAACTTAATATCTAAGAACACAATCTTAACAGGAGACATTAATACACCCTTATCAAAAGATACATCAGCCAGACAAAAAATTAGCAAGTAAGAAGCATAACTGAACCAGAGCTTGGAACAAATGGGCCTGGTGGACATATACAGAGTGTTCCACCCAACCACGGCTGAATACACATATTTTTCAGCTGCACACGTGTCATTTACCAAAATAGATCACATAGCAGACCAGAGGTCCTGCGTAAGTATATGCAAGAACAAAGAAATTATCCCAAGCATATTATCTGACCACCGTGCAATGAAAATGGAAATAAATGACAAAGGAAACCAGAAAAACCCACTTAATTCATGGAAACTTAACCACATGCTACTCAGTAATCAATGAGTCACAGAAGAAATTCAACAAGAAATTCAACAATACTTACAATTCAATGAAAATTCAAGTACAATTTACAGGAATCTATGGGATGTGATGAAAGCAGTTTTAACATGGAAAATCCTAGCTATGAACTCACACATTAGGAACACAGAACAGGAACAAATTAGCACCCTAATGTTGCACCTCCAACAACTAGAAAAAGAAGAGCAAACAAAACCCAGAGCACAAAAACGGGAAGAAATCATAAAGATTAGAGCAGAAATTAATTCAATTGAAATAAAGAAAATAGTATAAAGAATCCACAAATCAAAAAGAGTTGGTTCTTTGAAAAACTAAATAAAGTTGATAAGCCTCTAGCCCACCATATCAAAAAGAGGCAAGAGAAAATTGAAGTATAAGCAATAAGGGATGAAAAGGGTGAAATCACCACAGACACAGCGGAAATTAGGAGATTATCAATACTTACATCGAGAATCTTTACACTCACAGAATAGAAGACACAGAAGAAATGGAAAGATTCCTCGAAAGCTACAAATTGCCAAAACTGAATCAAGAAGATATAACAACTCTCAATAAGCCAATAAAAGCCAACAAAATACGAAACGTAATAAAACACCTACCGACAAAGAAAAGTCCAGGTCCTGATGGATTCACAGCTGAATTCTACAAGGAATTTATAGAAGGTATAATCCCCACAGTCCACAAACTCTTCAATGAAATTGAAAAGGAAACAGTCCTCCCAAAATCATTTCTGGCAGCAAGTTTAAAACTTTTTCCAAAACCAAAGAAAGATACAACAAAAAAGGAGAACTACAGGCCAATCTCCCTCATGAACATAGATGCAAAAATACTCAACCAATCCTTGCAAATAGAATACAGCAAATCATCAAGATGATCATACACCATAACCAGGTAGGATTCATCCCAGGGATGCAAGGATGGTTCAATGTTCAAAATTCTATAAATGTAATACACTATATTAATAGACTGAAATCTAAAAACCACATGATCATCTCAATTGATGCAGAGAAAGCTTTTGACAAAGTCCAACACTCATTCATGTTCAAGGTCCTATAGAAATTTGGAATAGATGGAGTCTATCTTAACTTGATAAAGCCATCTATGAAAACCCAAAAGCTCATATAATCCTAAATGGGGAAAAACTGAAATCTTTTACTCTTAAATCCAGTATAAGACAAAGATGTTCTCTATCACCCCTCCTATTCAAAATAGTCTCAGAATCCTTAGCAACAGCCATTAGAAAAGAGGGAGAAATAAAGGGAATAAGAACAGGCAAAAAAAAAAGTTAAATTATCACTATTTGCAAACGACGTGATACTTTACTTGGAAGACCCCAAAAATTCCACCAAGAAACTACTAGAACTGATAGGGAAATTCAGTAGCATAGCAGCATACAAAATCAACACTCAAAAGTCAATAGCATTCCTCTAAACAGATAGCAGGCACACTGAAAGGGAAACAATAGAAACAATACCTTTTACAATAGCTCTGCAGAAAATGAAATACCTTAGGATTCACTTAACCAAGGAAGTCAAAGATCTTTTCACAGAAAATAACAACACCCTAAGAAAAGAGATTATAGAGGATTTTAGAAAATGGAAAGATATTCCATGCTCCTGGATAGGAAGATCCAACATCATGAACATGGCCACACTCCCAAAATTGCTGTACAGATTTAATGCAATCCCTATCAAACTGCCAACAACATACCTCCCGGACATAGAGAAATCATTCCTAAAATTTATTTGAAACCACAAACAACCTAGAATATCAAAGGCAGTCTTAGCCGATAAAGACAAGGCAGGAGGCATCACAATTCCTGACTTGAAATTATAATAAAAAGCCACTGTGATAAAAATCAACATGGTATTGGCAACAAAATGACCTGAAGATCAATGAAATAGATTAGAAGGTGCAGCAGTGTCTAGGAACACACTCAGCCATCTGATCTTCGACAAAGGGGCCAAACACACTTACTGGAAGATGGATAGCTTCTTTAACAAATGGTGCTGGAAAACTTGGCTTTCTACATGCCGAAAACTGAAACTTGACCCAACTCTATCACCATGCACTCACCTAAAGTCAAAATGGATTAAAGATCTAAACATTAAAAGAGAAACACTCAATCTCCCAGAAGAGAAAGTAGGAGGAACTCTTGAAGACATAGGGGTTGGTAAAGAGTTCATGAACAGACATTTATTCACACGGGAAGCACTTGAAAGAATCAACAACTAAGATCAACTCTCCTTAAGGAGCTTCTGCTTCTGTACGTCAAAAGAAATTGTCAACAGAGTGAAAAGACAAACCAAAAATTTTGAAAAAATCCTAACTAATAAGCAATCAGACAGAGGTCTCCTGTCTAGGATATACAAAAACTAAGATATAACACGGCCCTCAAATTTGAAGACCTAATCCAGAAATGGGCATCTGAGATGAATACATACTTCTCAGAGGATGAAATTAAAGAAGCAAATAAATATATGAAAAAATGCTCCACATCACTAGTCATCCATAAAATGCAAATAAAAACAGCACTGAAATACCATCTCACTCCAGAAAGAATGGCTATCATAAGGAAATCAACCAACAGCAAATGTTTGAGAGGTTGTGGGGAAAAGGGAGCACTTCTTCACTGCTGGTGGAAATGTAGACTGGTACAACCATTGTGGAGGTCAGTGTGGAGACTCCCCAAAAGAGTAGGACTAGAAATCCCACTCAAGCCGGCTATCCTCCTAGTGCAAATGTTCCCAGAGGAACTGAAAACATTGTATCATAGTGATATATGTGTATCTATGTTTATAGCAACACAATTTATGACTGCAAAATCTTGGAAACAACCAAGATGTCCATCACATGAGGAATGGTCCAAAAAAAATGTGGTATTTCTAAATAATGGAGTACTACTCAGCTATAAAGAATGATAAGCTTGAAGCATTTATATTGAAGTGGATGCCACCTGAACATATACTCATAAGTGAAATAAACCAAACACACCTGTGTAAGTGTCATATAGTCTCCCTATTAGAAGAAATGAAAAGAAGGCATACAAATGCAATCGTACAACAACAACTAAAATCAATTGAGTCCGATAAGGCAAAGTGAATGGCATATGCTGCAGGATACTAATCAGCTTTTCTTCTGGATGGTTAACAACCTAAGTTCACAGATCAAAATTGGAGAAATAGAAGAGCCGCAAGGCCAGCCAACATTTTGGCCCTAGCCTTTCAAGGTCAACGAAGGCTCAGAACATAGGAGAACCTGCACTACAACATCATGAAACTCAGTTGAGCTCCAAATTTTCTGAACAAGGAGATTACGGAGCCACAGAGGAAAGAGAATGAAGTTCTATAGTGTGCCTGGGGAGAGTCACATGAAGAGAAAACTTTCTCTCAGGCTCTCACAGAGAGCAAAGTGGTTAAGCACTGCCTGTGACTCATCCACATGGATGACACAGACAAAGGATCTACAGAATAAGGTACAGGACTACAAGAAGACCCTGAGGGGACTTCACTGACCTCATAAGAAACAAAAAGTACATGTGTTGGTATATAAGTCTTGCTCTATCTAGGTCTTAACCATCCAGCAGAAAAGTATAAAAATGAAGTATACACTGCAGGGCCATAATAATAAGTTGAGCTGTAAATGGCTATGGTGGACAACTTCTTTGGATAACTCACTATTGTTGTGGAATGCTGGACTGTGTTGGATTGTGTTGTCAAGTTCAGGCACCTAAATTATTTGGAAGACAATGGAGTGCTCATCCTTGACAGGTGTAGAGAAAGGAAGGGGTATAGAAAGGAAGAATCATGGCGTGTGTGTATGGACAGTACAGTTGGGATAGATAATGCCGTGCTTCTACATAATTCTATGAGAGGCAAGCTTTGCACTAATGGTGGTTGGACAGGATATTATGTCGGCTTCTAGTACTATGGACAATCACTAGGAAAATGACAAGGTAGAAAATATTAATTATTGAATCTTTGATGTAATTCAGGTATAAAAATATAAGATACGCAAACAGCTACACTCTATTAATTTACTGATAAGAGACATACGGTATAATAATGTCTGTAAGTATAATATAATGTATGCACCTTATAAGATACCAAAACATTATGAAAACAGTTTTCAATGTATGAATTTATCAAATCCATCTTGTCAAGGTATCTTGAAACTGTCTCATTGATATTTGTACTTCAATAAAATAAAAATAAAAAATAGAAATAAAAGTAAAAACTAAAAAATAAACTCAAGGAAGGTAAAGGTGTGTGATCTGATGAATTCTTTGAAATCACTACACAATGGGGCTTTCCTATACTAAACACACAAACTCCTATGATTTAGTGTACACATATTTATCATCATATTGTATAAATATTTGTGGTATAAATTTTCTGGTATCATTATTTTCTATAAAGGATTTATGTATACAGAGGTCAGCATTTTATTTCTGGTAGCAGAAAACTCTTGAGCCATATTTTTTATTCCATGCCCTAACCTTCTTTCCCTTAGTTATCTGTCATAAAATATTGTGACATCTTCTGTCCTGCACCCATCACTGCTCCTACTGCTCCCCATTAGTCCCCTGGCCCTCTAGGGAAACACAATGTTTAGCATGACAATGTAATTGAGGTCACACTCTGCCTTAGGTCATCAATGTGCAAATGCTGGATAACTAATGAGACAGGCTTATCAGAGTCTCCTGAACTGTATCCTTTAACTGGACTAAATAGGCAGATTTCCCTAAACCCCTCTTTGACAAAAGTGAAAATCTGTCCAACCCTTCAGGCTTCTGGCAGAGTCAAAAAGCAAATAAAGCCAGTTTTTCTATCAGGTAGGTTTTCAGAAGCTGAACACTAAGAAAACCCAAATTCACCCATCCTCTCTTTCCTTGACAGTATTTCCTGTTGTTTTCTGCAAGTTGCACTCATGGATTATGATGGAAGATTGGGTTGTCATGCAGATTCTGTAGATTTAGAGGATATGAGGTCATGTTGCCATCAGTGATGAGCTGAGAGTGAAGTGAGAACGCAGTATTCCAGGGTACTGGGTTTCAGTATAATCAGCCAAGGAGAGGAGACTGGAATAGTTTTTCTGATCACTTGTTTAATTCTTTTCAAATCCTTAAACATTTACTAGTCTTCTTCTCAAAGAGCACTTTAAAACTTCATTTTTTTTCTTTGATAAATTGGAGATTATGGTAATAATTGCTTGATAGGGCTTTTAAATAGTTAAATACAAAACACTATTTAGATTCTTTACAATATAGCATAATACCATGTTCAGAATAAGTCCAAACAATAAGTGCTAGGGTAATATTTAATATTTTACAAACATAGATGTGTATATATATAGATACACATAGATGTGTACGTGTATTTTATTAGTGAGCCTAGGTATGAAAATTGTTGTCTAGCCCAATGGTCTGAGTGGCTTTAGAGATGTCTAGCAGTCCTGTAAAGTACACTGGTGTGTATGTGTTTAGTGCATAACATGGACATGACGTGAAGAAGTCACACTTGAAGAAGAAGCTTATGTGGGTCATAGTTTCAGAGTGGTTGGCTTGCTCTGTGTCAGAGCATCATGCCACAATGGAAGGGTAGGAAAGAGAAAACTACCTAGTGTCTGGTTGCTAGAAATCAGAGCACAGATGGAAAACACCAAGAGACAAGGAACAGGAACCAGAAGCAGTCCTCAAAGTCAGGTCCATGTTATGCACTTAGCCACTCAATAACTTTAGATAGTTAATCATGATCATTAGGCTAGACAACAATCCTCATATCTAGGCTCACCTTTTCAAAAGCTGTATTGTATTAATCTTAGCAACATTCCAAGCTTTCATTTCTCTGATGTACTAATGGAAAAAAATAAAGTAGCAAACAGATTTAATATTGCTTACTTCTGTCTACTCTCTTACATATGCTTAAGCAGGTACATCTGACCAGAACTTTCCCATGCCTTGAATTCTTCAATGCTTTCCCACTGTTATTAGAATAAAGAAATGACTCTCTTTCATGATGTGGTATGCTTTACATAATCCAGCTCCTCAGATGATACTACCTTTTCCTCCTCCAGTTGACACGTGTAGCCTTAAATTCATAAAGATGACATGCTCTTTCCTGCCTCAGTCCCTTGGCAGATGCCATTCCCTCAGCTTCTTTAGATGGTGAAAGCCTTCCTTCACTCCACATCTATGGAAAGATCATCTGTTGTAGGAAAAATATTTCAATATTTCCAGATTAATAAAGGGTCTTTTTTCTATGATTTCTTTTTTGCACATTTTCTTACCACTCATCTGGAATTTAGTTTATTAAGAACATGATTAGAAAATAGCTGTAGTCCAACTCTTGGGAGGCTGTAAACAGGCAGACCACTATGAGTGCAATCTAGTAGTGACATCCTAAATACCCTGTAGGCCCTTCCCTAAAATTCAAGAAAAATAAAGATATTAGATGAATATGATTATTTTGGACTTTTCCATGTCATCATGAAATTTATTAAGCATGCTTCCATTCTCCTTGGAACTGACTCAATCTGACACATTTTGAACAATGCTTTCTAGAAATAAGATATTATCCCATAATAAATCTATTTAATTATTATGAAAACTGCCAATGAAGTTTGGTAACACATTTACTCATGCTCATTCAATTTTCAAATTGAACCATAGCACATTAAAATGGCTATGGTTTCAATAATTTAAAAATGATTGCAACTCTATGTAGGAATGCAGTTGGGTGAAAGATGGCAAAGACTTGACAGGAGTGCTCTCTATGCTTTTCACTACCCTCTACAGACAGGTAGGCCAGTCGTCACACTCTAGCTCAATGAGCACAGACTGAACCTCATAATGCTGCTCAGCCAAGCACTTCAACCATCTGATGAAAACCTATTGGCAATCCTGAGCTAGGTTTATTATGTTGATAGATGAAAATACTGTATCATCTCTACTGGAGTGGAGTATGAAAGTAATAGTTTAGGTCCATGCATATTGTTTTTCTTTCTTCAAACTGCCTACATACTGCCTACATATGATTTTGTATATCTATAAATCTACACCTAAGGCTGTCACTGACTGAATACATGAATTTAACAGTCAATGTGATTGAGTCACATATGAATAATAGCAACATGATAATCAATTTACAATATAGTATTCACTGTGAGGTTGTATAAGCATTCCTGCTCCCTGGCTTATTCTATAGTCAATAGATGCTTCTGACCAAGGGAAAAAAAAATCCTAAAAATTGTGCACACCTATTTGGATCTGTCTTTTGGGTAACTGTTCAAGGCCAGGTTTCCTGGGAGTTTTCAGGGTCCTAGATATACTGAAGATGGGAGAAGTGAAATATGTTGTATGTCAGTTGACCTCCTGGACAGGCCAGTCCACTCTGAGGAGAGACAAACCAGAGCCTCTTTTCTGTCAGATCTGATTTCTGTCCTATTAGGATTTGCCTCATCCCATCAAACCCAAGCATTTCTGATCCACACTGAACTCCTGCAGCCTTTTTTACAGCCCTATCCACTACTCAGTTTTAATCAGCCCCAGGCAGATCAAAAAGAATTGATATAAATTTTTTGATTGGGTGTCTGTCTTTTTTACTTTCTCTCTCTTTACCTTTCGGCAGCTGAAGGGGATCCATCATGATAATTTCCCGTTATTAGGTTTGAAGTGTTTTGAATGTGAAATGCCTTTTCACTTAGAAAGAATTGATGCCTATAACTTGTAATGTGTTAGCAGTTTGGTGAACTGCTTGACAGCCCAAACTGCATTGCAGGTAGCTAATCCTCATGGCTGAGCTCCATTAAAGAATAGATCATATCTGTTAATACAGCCATAGACTGTGGGTCATTGTGCTGAAAGCAGTCTAGCTGCTGAGAGAAAGATGATTATGTGACTTATTCTATTTTAGACTTGGAAAATGTGTGGTAGATATACTAGTCATGATTGATTACAGATATGAGAGAGGATTTTATGACTCTCCTGGTTTGTGCCAGGCTTGTACATAATTCCCACTGGGAAGAAAAATGTCCCCATGGCTTAAAGAAGACCAATAGCAAATATCAAACTGTGGGCGGCTACATCTCTCCTCTACATTCTTCCTTGTGACTTCCTAGATATTTCATACAGTTCTTTGACAAAAAAGAGAGTCTTACCTGCCAATCGATATTGTTTATTAAAAAAGTATTCCTGAGGAAAAAAAAGGATTTTGGTCCAATGTTATAGCCTTAGTCCAACAGGGATTAAATTTATTTTATCCATCAAACTAGGTGAAGTTCTTTACTGAATATCAACAACTATGACAGGGCCCAATCTCAGCACAAGTGGGACAGTGGAGGCCAGCTTATGACACAGATGTTATCCACAGTAGAGGCAAACCCTTGCTTATTTGAGTAATCACTAGTGTTGGAGCAATTAGGGAAGTGGGGAAGCTTATACCTTGTTCACTCAGTCAACCTATGGGAAGTCGAAGTGGAGTATCTCAAATCTTGACAATGAGCTACATCTCATTTTATTGTATTAGGTGTAGTTTTAAGTATACACATTGTTATTTTTTTCATGATTTTATTGAGAAGCAAATAAAAATGAGACAGTTTCAAAACTAATAGGGCAGTTTCAATAATTAATACATTGCATATTGTTGTCTTTGTAGTGGTTACACATAGTACAAGATGCACATGTGATATCCTGTCCAAGCACTATTAGTACAAATCTTTCTTTTCATTGAATTAAGGGAATGTAGCTGAATATCCATCCTAACTATTTTGTATATACAGATAAAAAGTGGTCCTTCATTTGTATCCCATTTTTTTTTATTTCTTTTTTTTCCATTTATTTTTATTTTATTGAAATACAAATGTCAATCAGACAGTTTCAAAACACCATAACCATACAGAGTCGATGAAATAATACATTGCAAACTGTTTTCATAATGTTTTGGTATTGTACAAGGTGCATACATGATATTACATTTACAGGTTTTTATACAGCTGAATTATATCAAAGATTGAATAATTATTTACC
>PVKA01054451.1:0-10762 GCA_004027165.1 Ctenomys sociabilis
ATTTTTCTCTTTCATGTTCTCATACTAAGGAGATAATATGATGTTTGCACATGTGGATCTATTCTTATTGAATTGTTCCTTTAATTTCTTTTCTAATGTAATTAGTTTTAGCTTGAAGTTTATCATAGTTACACTGTAAGGCTACTCCTTCTTGCAGAGTTCATGGATAGACTTGTTACTCCTTTTTGTTTATGTGGTCCTTGTGCATAGAATATTATTTTCTATCCTTTAGTGTTTAGTGTATAGAACTCCTTTTTGAGTCTCTTGAATGCAATAGATTTTTGAATTCTGTTTTTAATTCAGTATTCCCCTTTGCATCTTTTAATTTGATGTGTCCATTTAATGTTGTGTCCATTAACATTGAAAGATATTATTGACACATGCTAATTAATTTCTATTATTCGTTCTATAGCTGATGATGAATTCTTTTTCTTTTTCCTGTTTTATTTTGTTTGTCGTTGTTTTTCCACTGACCTTCGTGGAGTACTGCCTGGGCAATTCTCTTTGAAAGATGAACAGTTGTCTCCTTTCTTGGTGTTACTGACCCTGTGTCCATGTATTGATATGTACAGCACTGGAGAGGACTTCTCCTTATCGCTTCAATTGGCTTTAAGTTTATCCAAGGTGCTAGTGGTAGTCTTTGAAGATGGCACATGCGTTTCCTCGGTTACCCACAACTGCTTTGTTTAATAAGAGCCAGGTCAAGATGGGATGAAGAGTCAGAGATCCACACTAGTCTCGAGATAGAGGATATGATGTCCTGGGACTTGAAAGATTGCGTATCAGAGCTGAAGCACCAGATCCTGAGACATTAGATACTATCTCAATTGTGTAATGCTGATTTCTCTCTGCATATCCTTCTCTTTGTATATTGCAGAGATAAATGCAGGCCTCTTACCTAGCCCAGCTCAAAGTACTCACCCGCTTTCTGCCATTCTCAGTCATTCATCCTCAAGACACTCCTCCTTCATGACTGAATAAATCCCAGGCTCAGTCCTGGCTCAAAGCTTTGTTCTCGATAACCATCACCATGGCTTGCCTTAGGATACTTTGTCTTAGTGTCTTTATTCTCACCATGGATTTTACTGGAAGTGGTTAATTGGAACTAACCTGATGGGCTTCTAATAACTTACCCTTGAGATTACAAATATAAACTTCTTGGACCAACATCAGGACCAGGAAGGGCTCTCTACAGATCTCAATAGTTTCCTCTGTGTTTTCAGCTGTGTCAGTCCCATTATTATTATTATTTATTTTTATTTTTTTTTGCACAACCAGGGATTGAATTCATGCCTTTGCACTTGCCAGGGAAGCACTTATTCCACTGAGCTATCTCCCTGGCCCCTGGTCCCATTATTTTTATACAATATTCTTAGGTATTTTCTCTAGAGATGTTTTAGCACTCAGTTGTCTTTTTAGTTGGTCTTTTTCATGGACACATCTTATTTTTCCATCTCTTTCGAAGGATAGTATTGCTGAATAAATTAACCTTGATTGGAAATTATTTGTTCTTAGGGCTTGAAGTACTTCACTCCAAGCTGTTTTGGACTTTAGGTGTTGTACTGAGAAGTCCTCTGTCATTCTGATTGGCTTACACTTACTTGTAATATGTTTTTCTGTGACTACTTTCAAAATTTTGTGATATATTCTGGATGTCTAATAATTTCATAAAGGTATGTCTCCATAACATTTTTAAAAATCATATTTGATGTTCTGTAGCACTTACATGTAATTTAGACATTTAATTTGCAAATTTTCTTACATGACATATAAATATGTTAGTCAATCCATCTATCTTCTAGTTTTCTGAATTTTATGATATCTATATATTCTTTAAAATTTCAGGTATTTCTTTTTTATTTCATTTTATGTATTTGGTGCAGGGTCTCACTACACATCTCAGATTCAGAGAGATCCCCTTTTTTTGAGTTTCCCCCGTGCTGGGACTATAGGCATGTGCCACCATGGCTGGACTGAGTGGCCCATTCCGCAAACTTGGAGGTGGGGCCGGTGAAGGAGGTTGTGCCCACAATTGAACAACAGCCCCTGCATCTCCCTAAGCAGGCACTTAGTCTGCTGAGCTATTTCCCCAACCTTTAATTTCAAATATTTTTGTCTGATTTTTTTTTTTAAGATTCTATGTCTTAGTTAAATCTGTTTCTCATTTCTTTTTCTATTTTGATTTTCCTGAAATTTACTGTGGGAATATTGAAGGAAATTTCAGTGAAAGGTACATTGCCTTTTATAACTCATCTATGTTCTTCATCCCTTCTGAAAACTTTTCATAGATTTCTGATGCCTACTATTCTTTTCTTCTCTCTCTATAACACTTTCCTCTCTCTTGGGAGAGTTGGATAAACTTAAGGATCTCTTGCCTTTCTTCTCTGTGCTTGTATGTACATTTGTCTATGTAAATATATGTGTGTGTGTACATGAATGATAAGAGTTCATGACTTATAGGGGATTTTCAGTAAAATGCTTTTTCCCTGTGAATATTTTCACCTTTATATTTCCACTGCTAGTACTTACTCATTTTGTTATTTTGTTTAATTGATTTGGACTCTATCCATGATTTTCCAAGGTGTGTCTCTTTATAACACCATCAATGTTTTCAATCATACAGTACATCAATATGATAGCACTTCCTCCCTTTGTCTGCCTTCTATGTACAGTAATATCATTCATTATTTGTAATATAATGAGGTAGGTGAAATAGGGGGAAAATAATGGAATGTGGTGGGGTAAGAAGTATCGGATGTCAGGGAGATGTGTGTAGGAACGTAATGACAAAGGTAGAAAATTTTGATGTTAGGTCTCATTCTACTGGAGTACCTTTTGTTGAGTGGAGGAGTCAGGATTGAGAGCTTCAGAGGCTATTTATTGGAGGGGGAGCAAAAATGTGATAGAGGAGAAAGGATGTTGACTTTGTGATTCAGGACATTTATGTGATTGTCAGAACCTGGTGAAGGGACAATAGTTTAAGTGAAATATGGCTGAACCAAGTGCTTGGAACGTGGAAGACTGAGAGTTAATACTATAGAAGATAAAATGATTGTGTTGGAAATAAGTTAGGGAAAAATTTTTAAAAATCAGAAGAGATTATGTGCTTTATAAAAGAATAAAGAATTGTGTAGTATTTTCACTTGGGGGTTTAAAGTAAAAAAGCTAAGTAGGAAGAGGATATCACACAAAGTTCTCATGTGTTGTGGATATGGATGATGACAATGACATTTACTGGTGGCCAGGTGTCACTTGTGGGATTGAGCTACAGCTATTTCCTTGAAATACACCCTGTAGTCCCATATGGAATCTTGACCCATGGGATGCAAGAGAAGTCCATTTGTAGAGTGTGCTGATGGAAATATTTTGCTGCTGTATACAAAAGAATAACTGACAGACTACTATTATATACTTCTTATTCTCCTGCGTTTATTTGCCCTATTTGGTGTGTTCTTTCCGTTCTCGCTCATGGGGTAATGATCATTTTGCTCCCTCTCTAGAACATCATTTAGTAGTCTGTGTAGGCTTGGCTTTGTCATCATGAAATTCTTCAGTTGCTCTTTGTCATGGAAGTGTTTCACTTCTCCATTATACTTGAAAGAGAGTTTTGCAGGGTATATCAGTCTGGGTTGGAATTTGTTTCCTTGCAAGGCTTGAAGTGCTTCACTCCATGCTCTTTTTGACTTGATGGTTTGTGAAGAGAAATCTGCCCTTATTCTGATGAGTTTTCCTTTAAATGTGATCTGTTTCTTTTCTTTAGAGGCTTTTGGTATACTGTTGCTGTGATGAATTTCTGGGATCTTGAAGTGGATGTGAGGAAGAAAACCTAGACAGATCCAAAATCATAGACAATAGGCAAAAAATATAAAATAAAATCCTAATTCAAAATCAAATAAAAGAACACAATGTAATCCCATACTAATAAATTAATCAAGAAATAACTCAAACATATAAGGGATCTAATGTGAATAGAGATTAAATGTGCCAATGAAATAGGATGATTCAGATGTGGTTTCATCGGTGAGAGTTTTTATGCTCACATCCTAGTAGCTTCCCTAAATGTCTATTGCAATATTAAAGGTCAGTCAGCCTCAGGACTTCCTTCTGCTTAGTTTCAGGCATTCTTGGAGAGTCTGATGCAGTCCAGCTTCTCAAATTTGGAAACATGTCCCTTTTCCTAGTTGAGATGGTGGAATAAGGAGTCAGAGTCCCTGCACAAAACTGTTTACTGAGTCAGGGAAATTCCTATGCCATTAAACTGTCTACCATAGTAACAAGCTAATAAGTAACATCATTTGCTGAAGTCAGTGAGGACCCAACTTTGTATCTCCCTTTAGCATTTTGAAGAAATTCAATTAGAGTCTATGTATCATATGAGCTCAAGGATTGCCCTATAGCTAAGATGCACTAAGTATGATAATGATAAATTGCCTTTTATTGAGAATAAAAGCACATAATAGCTATTATATAGAGTCTGTTTAAAGCCCAGTATTTTAGAGACCACATAATGTCAGAAGAGGAGGCATGATTTAAAAAATGCTTAAAGGAAAAGAACACCTGGAATGGGATATCTATACTATTTCATTGACAGGAACAGCTAGTGCTTATAGTGTCTCGTCATTTTTTTCTGCTTATACCTGGTAGTCTGTGCAACTACTTTGAAGATAACAATATGTAATATAACGGTCATTATTAATTTCCTACTATATTGTTTCAAAATTCTGTATAGGTTTTATTGTTTTTTGCAAGCCCACCCTTTAGAAAGGCAAATAGGGGAAGCCTTACTTTCAGCAATGGTGCACAAGGCCGAACTGCCTGATTCCTTCATCACTCATATCTACATTTTAGAACTAGATTAAAATAACATTCTTAATGCAAACAAAATCTGAACATAAGACCTTTTTTTACCATTTTTCTTTCACATCTTTCTAGTTATAAAATAGCATCATAATCGATACTTTCCTCTGTGTTCCATTTGGATTAAAGTGCTCTTTTTCAGCATATAAGGATCAAATGTCTTCTGGTGCTCAATAGAGCATTCTAAAGGAGTAAGATTCTTTGTGAGAGAACCTGGAATTCAATAGAAATTACCTTTCTGGGCATTCCCACCTTATTTCTAATTGATTCCTTCATCCAGGTATCCCTGAGTAGCCCTCTCCAGAATAGGTGGATGCTCCTATTGGAGAGAAAGGAGACAAGATCCCACCAGCCTATCCACCATCGAACTGGTGCGCAATTCTTATCTCCTGAGTATCTCACAAAGTCTTCACTTACTCTTATTGACTGTTTGTAAGTTAACAGCTACAGTTGGTCCAATGATAGGAATATGTACATAAGGAAGCATAACTATGGCATAAAAGATCAACTAGAAGGGAGTAATTCTCAAGGTATAAAGATCAGATAGAATAATTGACTGGAGGGATTTGACCCCATGTGCTGAGCCAAGTCTGCAGGCACTTGTTTTCCATCTGATCCCCTAGGTAAACATTTTTAGCGACTAGACAAGATTTAACTTTGAAGCTCACAGGTGAAACTTATATTTACCATCTAGTAATCATGTTTTACACAGTGGTAAAGACAATACATCTGGTAAAAATCGTACTCTTAGTTAACACGTAAGGCACAGATATAAATCATTTTCCCCTAATGCCCACTATGATATGTAAAGTATTGCAAGCTGCCTCAGCCTAATTTCTGAAAGAGTGACTCATTAAGTTGTTCTACCAAAAATCTCAAGCAAAAATCCTAGTTTACTATTAAAAAGAGAGAAAAAGTACAAAAGGCAAGTGGAGAACTTTCAGTGGTCAGGAGACAGTTTCCACCAAAGAACCATTAGATATGGCCATAACCCCTCAGGTGTTCTCAGTTTCTTTTGGTCCACACAACCAGTGATGTCTCGAGGAAGGAATCCAGCAGTTTCTCTGGTCAACATTCCATCAGCCATAGGCTTCAATGGGAATTCTCCAAAGAATGGCTGGAGAAACCTGTCCTCTGCTTCAAAGAGTGGCAGCTGCTCTAAGAGCATTTACTAGCTGGCAGAGTAACCACTCTTTGTCCAAATTTGATAAGGGATCATTAAAAACCTAAACAAGATTACTAGCACTTTACACTAAATATTTCAAAGTCCACAACTTATCTCTTATGTACCTAAATGACAACTAGACATAGGAGAAAAGTTTGAATCCTCCCTCACACTAAATGTGTTTTGGTCCAATAAGTGTGCTGCTTTTGGAGGTAGCTTCTTCTGGTGTCACTCAGAAGTCAGTTCTCTCCACTGTGTCTCAGGTCTAGCCTCCCAAAAGAGACCTACCCAGAATATTAAGTTGATACATGGCTTTTATACATGTTCTCCTGGATGGGCATAGTCTTTGTGTCATCTGATCAAGAGATGGGACATGTGTCCTTTTTTAAAATGAACTCCCTGTCTTCAGTGTTAACAAATGCTCATTTTCTATAGGTTTCACTTAGTTGTAACAGTCTACAGAGTTTTCCTAATTTTACATGCCTCTATAAAGGAGAGTACAAAGAGGTAGGAAAATTAGGAGTCAGGCCAAAGAAAGGAAACTGAAACAGAGCAGGCCTGACATTCCCTCTAGCATGTAGAGGGGAATCAGAGCCAGTCCATCCCAGTGAAACTTGTCCTACAAGTCTTTAAGAATGATTGCTGACCTAATGTCATTTAATTGGCAAAACGAGTCCCATGTTTCATATACAGGATGTATATTTTTTAAGTCTGAGCTGGCTGAAAGTCCCATTTTACTGAAGTTCACATACAATCCACTAGGAGGGTTACTAACATTACTCTCTCTAGAGGTATTGTCTGAAGTCAAGCAAGGAATACCAGTACATTTAACATCTAGTTCAAATGCAACATATACAAGTACATAACAGTGATAAAATGGTCTGATTAAAGAAATATCATAACCTTGTAACATTTCCATGTTTTAACAAAGATTTACTTCATTTTGACCAATGCTTGAGCAAAACTATGTAAGAGACAAAGCATAAGCAATTGTAAGCACTATTTCGCAGAACTATACTGTATGAGGCAAAGCATGAACAATTATGAGCAATGGGCAAAGACATCAACATTTGAAGCATCAACTTTGTTACATAAGCAAGCCCCAATCCATAATTTATGAAACAAAGGCAAACTCATACCTCCATCCAATGTTCTAAATGATACAGGGAAAAAAACTGATTTCTGGTGGGTGACCTCCAAATGATATAAGAAACATCCAAATGACATGGGGAAAAATGATCTCCCAACTTGACATGGTTGAGTTTGTGTTCTCTAAAACTGAAGAATGAATTTTAGGAACAAACCAAGGTTATAAGCAGAATATATTTATTGAGGGAAAGAAAGCTCCTATCCAAGACAGGGAAATGAGGGTGGCATGAGCGGGTAGTTCCCGTACAATGGAGTATTACTCAGCTATAAAGAATGATTAATTTGAAGCCTTCATATTTAAGTGGATGCCACTTGACAATATATTCACAAGTGAAATAAAGCAGACCAACATGTGTAAATATTGTATAGTCTTCCTAGTATAAGAACTCAAAGAAAGTAATACAAATAGGAAGGTATAACATAATTAAACTGGAAGTGAGAACTTGAGGATTTGACAGTGAGGAGAGGGAAAGGAGAAAAGCTGGGAAACATGACAGGAGCAAAGCCATACATTCACATGCACAAGATGGGTAAGGCAAGAATCCTGAGAATCTGTAGCATGTTTTTGAAACTAGCATTTAATTGGTAGGATTCTCACCTGACTAACTGTATATGCTGATACCTGTGAGCTAAGCATCTGCACTGAAGATAGCAATGTGTAAAGGTAGGGTCATGTTTGGAATGCCTGTCATTCTGGTCTTCTAAATACGTACTGCTTGTCATGACATAGCAATTAGTGCCATACTGTTTCCCAAGTAAATGTTTGTTTAAGAAAAGAAAGGGCAATAAATGAAAACAAGAGACAGGAAAAAAGTCACAGGACAGTCCTGCTACAATGCTGTATATGGTTAGATTTCTTAATTTCTATGTAAAATTATGTAATTGTTTTACCATATTTTTTCAAATTTACTTTTATATTTTTAATTTTTGTCATATTCTGCAGGAACATAAAGTTTAACATATCAATACTTGATGGAAAATACCTGTTTCATGGTATGTGCAAGATGTTTGATATTAAGACAGATAGTTAGGTTCAACCCAAATGTATACGTTGTAGCGTAATAATAAAGCTTCTCTTCTAAAAGGTTAACAAACTAAGTTTGCAGACAAAAAATCAGAGAAAAAGAAGGGCTGCAAGGACAGCCAACATTTTGACCCTAGCCTTTCAAGGTCAGTGAGAACTCAGGACATAGGAGAACCTATACTGTAATGTTATGTAACTCAGTTGTGTCCCTAATTTTCTGATCAAGGAGATTATGAGGCCACACAGGAATATGATCAATGATGTAGAGTGTGTCTAAGGAGAGTCACATGGAGAGGAAAACATTCTCTCAGGCTTTCACAGAGAGCAAATTGTTCAAGCAATATCCGTGACTCATTCACATGGCTGACACTGACAAAGGATCTACAAAGTGAGGTACAGTGATTCAGGATAAATCCTGAGGGAATTTGGTTGACCTTGTCAGGTACAAAAGATACATTCTTGTTATATAGGTCTTGCTTTATCTTGGTCTTAAACATCTAGCAGAAAAGTATGAAAATGAAGTACAAAAAGTAAAGCTGCACTAATAATCTGAGCTGTAAAATGCTCAAGTCAACAACTTTGAACATTGCCAGATTCTGCTGAATTCAACCAACTACAATATTGTAATGACAATGGTATGCTCATCTCTTCCAAAACTAACCAAAAAAGTGGCATAGAAATGAATGACTCTTTTGTATCTGTATACTTAAAATAGATAGGATAGATATAGAGCTCTATTCTCTTAATTCAATGAATGTGGAGGCTTTATGTAATAGTGTTTGAGAGAGGATATCATGTCTCTATCTTGTACAATTAATAACCACTATGACAACAATATGCAATGTATTAATTCTTGAAAATGTGCCGCTAATCAGTTGTAAAACTGTTTTATTGATATTTTTTTCTCTAAATACTAAATATTTAGTATTTAAAAAAAAGGAATGTAAATCAACCCATTTTGGAAACTATTTTCAGTTTCTAAAAATATTAATTATTATATGGTTTAAAAATTCCATTCACAGATACACACTCAAGAAATTGAAAATATACGTCCATAAAAATATATGTAACAAACATTCACAGGAAATTTATGCATTAAGCACAAAAATGGAATAAAGTTGAAATTCTACCTACAATGGATTAAAATATGTGACACATATAAATATAATGTGATACTATCTTTAGTTTTTCAAATGGACCATGGATTCACACAAAACTAAGGGTACAATTGGATGTAATTTTGTTTAATGAATGAAAGCGGCAAAATAGCATATAATCTATGATTCATTCACATTACAGAAATTCTAGAAAATATAAACCAGGCACAGAAAGTACAACACTGATTATTAATGGGTGGTTATAGGCTTTGGAGAGTGATTACAAAGTGTCATTATGAAACTTTTGGAACTGATGAATAAGTACTATCCTGATTAAGGTGAGATTATATATATATATATATATATATATATATATATATATATAATATATATATATATATATCTTATTGCATGTTAATCACTCCTCAATAAAACCCTTCAAATTAATAATAAAATATGCACATAAAATGGATTTATTAGCAATATATTAAAATAGAATATATAATAAAATTTTTAAAATAGCAACCTGTGTACATGGGTGACACAGTTGAATTTGGTGAACTTTTACTCACATGTGTCTCATATGAAGGTCATTCACACTTATCACCCCATCGCCTTCTCCTAAGAAAATTGTTCTTTTGGTTTTTCTGTCCTGGAGATTGAACTCAGGATGCTGCGCTTGCCAGGCAGGCGCTTATTCTACTGAGCTATCTCCCCAGATCTAATGTTAAGTTAAAGGACCTAACCACTATTTTTTTTTCTTTTGTGACCAGTTAAGCCTGCCCAGGACTGAACATTGGTCTCTGCACTTGCCTTTTTCCTAATCAGGTTCTTTAGACCAATGAGCTATCTCACTTGTCCATTCTGGGAAAGTTCTTAATTTCTGGGCAAAGATAGAAGAAAAAAACTGTCGAAGCAGACAGGTGAGCAAGGTTGTTCACCTGAGGTCAGAGATTATAAAGATGCACAAAAACTCTCTTAGAAGTGGCAGAAATCAAGACAGAAAACATATGAATAGCCACACGAATACTGCTGTCAATAGCAACACTGAGAAATATAATGGGAAAAGTGCTCTGTGAAAGTTTATGAGAAGGGCCAGGGATATAGCGCAGTGGTGTAGTGCCTGCCTCACAAGCAAAAAGGTCCTGCATTTGATTCCTGATACAAGGAAGGAAGGAAGGAAGGAAGGAAGGAAAAAGAAAGAAAGAAAGAAAGAAAGAAAGAAAGAAAGGAAGGAAGGAAGGAAGGAAGGAAGGAAGGAAGGAAGGAAGGAAGAAAGAAAGAAAGAAAGAAAGAAAGAAAGAAAGAAAGAAAGAAAGAAAGAAAGAAGAAAGAAAGAAAAAGAAAGAAAGAAAATTGTTCGGAGCATGTATCTTTTCATTCATTTTTCAGTGTTGCTCTAGTAGGATAATAAACATACTCACTTTGGATTATTTTTGTTTTTTGACTAGTTTATCATTATTATTATGT
>PVKA01054452.1:0-10762 GCA_004027165.1 Ctenomys sociabilis
TGAATGCCTCATTTCTAGGAAGGGGGTTCTTCCTTTCCTAATTCTTATTTGTGTCGTTTTGAAACAGGGTTTCACTATGCAGTCCAGGCAGGTCTTGAACTCACTTTGTAGCCCAGGCTGGCCTCAAACTCAGTGATCTTCCTGCCTCAGACTCCCCAGTGTCTGGATTACAGGTGTGTGCCACTATGCCTGGCTCCTTTCCCAAATTCTGAGGTAGAGAAAAGAAGCTGAATCAGTTCCAAGCCAAGGTACAAAAAAGCCAGCTGAACCAGGCAAGTCTGAGACCTCACAAAGCTGTATCACTGAAGGCTGGAACTTGCACTCCTGACACAGACAGCTGAGCACTTGTTTTCCAGATAGTTGTAACTGTATTTCAGTCTTTTCAAAAGAGCCCTGGGGCTCCAGACTCAAGTAAGCCTCCAGGCTGGGTCCAAGCCATACAGCGAGCCTCCTTGTACCCTCCTTAGGTTACTCATTCACCAACAGTGAGTCCCAGGGCAGAAGATGCAACAAAACAGGACCTCTTCCTCCATAGCAGGTGTTTTCAGCTGTGGCATGATGGGAAACAGTGGAACTCTTTCTTAAACCTGGGCAGTGCTGAGAGGTGCCTGCCATGCTGGCTCCCTTATACTTCCTTCCAGTCTCTGGAACTAGTTCACCTGGCGGATGAGCTGGTTGATGCTCTCCCCCCGGTAGCCAGGTGAGACCATCTCCTTGAGGAAGCCCACTCTGTTCTTGGTAGCATGCTGGGCCACAGACAGGTGGAAAGGGTGCAAAAAGCAGGCAATCTCCTGGAAATGTGCCCCAGGGAAGGCGATTTCGTGAATGAGGTCTTCCAGGCAAATGACACCAAACTTGCCTAGGTGCTCCTCGATCACAGTGTTGTCTGTCAGCGGGAAGGTCTTGTTCTTGACCTTGCCCTGTCCACGTTTCAAAATGAGCTCCTGGACAGACTTCAAATTTGGAAATCCCCAGGTCACGTAAGGTTCCACTATCCGCAGCATTTTGAGAGTTTGGGGGGTCACTTTAACGAACACACCACTGAACAACTTCTTCAGGCGAAATCTTGCAATGGTCTTCTGTACTAGTGAACTCCCCATTAATACTTTGGAGGCGGACAACAAAGGCCAAGGATGTTCATCAGGTGCTTCCAAAGCACGAGGTTTCACTTCTAGTCGTTTCACCCGCACCCCATCACGCCGCTGCCGCCAGGAATCATGAAGGAAAGATTCCAGTCGCTTAAATCGGATCTCTCTTTTACCTTCCTCTCTTTCTTTGCCAAAAGGGCCTGCTTTGCCTGGGTGGCTTTGAGGGCTTGATAGGCCTTCCTCTTTTTCAGGAGATTTTCTGGAACCAAGGGGATCTTTTTTCTTTGCTCTTCTTCCGCCATCTTTCCAGCGTAAGGGCTACTCCAGAATTTATTTCTTGATTGGATTTGTTTTTAGCTTTGAGTTGGGTATTTTTATGTTTTTTTGGTTTTGTTTTTTTTTTTGGGTTTTCTTTATAAAGCAGTTCAGTTTTTTTTTTTTTCTCCTTGTTAACTAGCAGTATATTTTCTAGGTTGGAAAGCGGAAAATGAATACATTATAATAATTATAGTAATAATGAGCTTATATTACATATAGTTCTAAAAGTTTCAAAGAGTCTTGATACAAAATCAGTTTATGTTCTTGAGAAGTTTATAATAAAGTGTTTTATTAATAATAAAAAATAATAATGTGAACTAACATTCAGAGAAAATGGGAGAATTATCTGCTACTTGGATCTTTGTTGAAATTTTATTTCAGGAGTTTGCACAAAATCAAAACAGAATATATTCATAGAAATGGAAACTTTAGATTCTTCTTTTTTTTTTTTTTTTTTTTTTTTTGTATTTTTTAGTAAAGGTCTACAGGGTCTCACTAGGTAAATCAGACTCATTGTGATCTGCCTGTGTTCAGCCTCCTAAGCGCTGGGATTATAGGCACACACCACCATGCTCAGTCTCAATTGCAGTCTCAATGTGTGCTGGGGTCAGGGCAGGCATGGCACAACAGGGATCAAACCCTGACCACTGCATCTGCTTAAGCAGGCTCTTTAATCTGCTGAGCTATTTTGCCGGCCCAAGATTCTTTCTATAAATGTAAAAATCCATCTCTTAGATTAAGAATGCCTACTTAATAATATCTTTTAACAAGATGTTCTTTTTTTGGTGGAACCAGGGATTGAACTCAGGCCCTTGCACTTGCCAGGGAAGTACTTATTCTACTGAGTTACTTCCCTGGAACCTTAAGAAAATACTTTTTTTTTTTTTTGGCGGAACTGGGAATTGAACTCAGGTGCTTGCCAGGGAAGTGTTTATTCCACTGAGCCATCTCACCAGCCCCCAACAAAGTATTCTTGTTGGAAGTTTAATCATAAAAAGTATATTTTCATGCTTAAAACAAAATACTGGGAGTGCATATTTTTAAGACCTTTATTTTCATTGTCTTAAGGTTTTTATTTTTTGTTTGTTTTTGAGACAGATACAATTCAGTCTGGCCTTGAACTCACTACATATCCCAGGCTGGCCTCAAACTCATAGAGATCCTCCTGCTTCAGCCTCTTGAGGGCTTGGATCACAGAAGTGTATCACCACACTTGGCCCACTATTTTAAATTTTTAAAACATAGTTTTTCTTATTTGGGGTGACATAAGGGTCTTTATAAGTTTTGTTTTGACTGCATCTCATAGCTCTTTTTTTCTTTAAAGCTCTTTTTTGATGTTTGTGTAATCCCAGCACTCAGGAGGCTGAGACAGGAGGATTGTTATGAGTTCAAGACCAGTCTGAGCTACAAAGTGAGCTTAAGGCCAGCCTGAACTGCATAGTGAGACCCTGTCTCAAAAAGCCAGTTTTAATTTGATAAATTTAGAGCTTGTTAGTGGTTGGTGTTCCTGTAACTCTGGCAGTGAGGGCTCTTCTAAATAGCAAGGTCTGTTCTAAATAGTTTACTTGTGGTTATTAAGATATACAGAAAACTTTTGCCCAGTAAATGGTTTTCTCCTTTTTTCTTTTTTACAGCAAGCAAGTTTTTCATAAATATTATTACTATAAATATTTAAGCAAAATGTTTATGGACAAAAGTAAAGATATGATAAATATTGTTCTTCCCAATTCTCTAAATTAGGAGCAGTTATATAGGTAGTATTTAAGGGTAAATGGAATTTTATATTTTACATGTTTATGGAAGATGTTTTTTTTTTTTTTTTTTTTTTTGTCTTTTTGGCTTTTTGAGACAGGGTCTCACTATGCAGTTCAGGCTGGCCTTAAGCTCACTTTGTAGCTCAGACTGGTCTTGAACTCATAACAATCCTCCTGTCTCAGCCTCCTGAGTGCTGGGATTACAGGTGTGCACCACCACGCCCGGCGAAGATGGTTTTTTTGTGTGGTTGGGTTTTTTGTATTTTTTAGGGAAAGTTCTACAGGGTGTTCAGGGTCTCACTACTAGATCAGACTACTAGTGTTCTGTCTGTTTACAGCCTCCCAAGAGCTGGGATTACAAGCATGTGCCACCATGCCCAGTCTCAATTGCTGTCTCAATGCACCCTGGGGTCAGGGCCAGCATGGCAGGCCCAGGAATCGAACCCCTGCACCTGTTTGCAGGTGCTTTAATCCACTGAGCTATTTGGCCAGCCCTATGGAAGATGTTGAAATAGCTTTAAATGAAATTTGGGAGTGTTATCTCTGCCTATTTACAAAGCTTAATGTAAACTATATAAACAAAAAGAGAGATTTTTAGCTTTGTTCTGAAGTAAGTTATCACAGCGAATTGAGACAATTTTTAAAAAGAAGCAGGATTGCCATGGTGGCTCACATCCGTAATTCTAGCACAGAGGAGGATGAGTCAGGCTCATCCTGGGTTAAATAACAAGAATCTGTTTCAAAAAAACAATAAATAGTGGCACTACTAAAAGTGGCACTTTGATTTCATTATGTGCATATTTTCCATCTCCAGTGATATTTCTGTATAATAAAATATTTGTAATAATTTAGTCACAAAAAGTATGTAGCTCTGTTATTCCTAGACAGATGCTAAACTATTTTATTCATTACAGTTCACTCATTAAAGGCTAGCTTAAAGTGTAATGATAGTGTCTTACAAATTTGATTATTTCAACCCCGTGATTTTTATTTTCTTTCCATTGCGTGACAGTAACGCAGAGTTTCTTCATCAAAGCCATTGACCTTTTGGACTTAGTGACACTTTGCTGTCGGGGGCTGCAGAGCAGCATCTCTGGCCTCTGCCCACAAGATTCCAGCAGTAATCCCTAGTCATGAAACCAAAAACATCTCCCTGGGGAGCAAAGCTGACTCCTGCTGAGAATCGGCGCCCTGGTGTGTCCTCTGACACTGTTATCATGCTTTTGAGGAGCATACTTTGGAATAAAGCAGTATATGATTAGTAGCTAAGCACCAAATCAGCAAAATAAAAAAATAACTGCCAGGCAGTAATTTTGGATAGTTGAGCATAACAAAAATGTCAGACTATATTTCTTAATGAAAGACTAGATTGTCTAATTGGTATAGAACAGGCCACTATATGCATTCTAATGAATACTACATGGGAAAAACAAAATTAGTTAAGAGTTATAGCTGGCTATTTCTTTAGTCATTATTTTAATATGTAAGGCCACAAGGTCTGCTGATATTAAAGAATATGTCAGTGTCCTTATACTATTCTGTGTTAGCACCCAAAGCATAGCAATTTTCCATGGTATGCTGGAATAATGTGTTCACTGTTTGTTATTATGTCTTTAACAGGTGATTCTTGGCACCTTGCTGGGAACATCATTAATCTAACTCTCTTTACACAATTTTTGGCTTTCTGTGTCATGACCAGTACTCATCGAGCGAGTTAGCTCACAGAGTGCTCGTCAATTTAAATGTATGCTAGGGGAAGTGAAAAATGTACCTCCTTTAGAGACAGAAAACAAAAGTATTTAAATGTCAGCACAGAACCATGATTACACCTAAAAAACTAAAATAATTCTTTTTTTTTTTTTAATCAATCCAACACAGATCAGCAGTCCACAATAGAAGCGGGTTATCCACAGAAGTTGTTGACTTGACCCATTCACAGCTCTGTATATTAATATGACTTTACTTTATATACCTCCATTTTTATACTTTTCTGCTGGATGGTTAAGACCGAGTTAAAGCAAGACCTATATAATAAAAAATGTAACTTTTGTATCAGATAAGGTCAGTCAGTTTATCCTGTAACCCTATACCGCTCTTTGTAGATCCCTTGTCATTGTCAGCCTTATGGATGAGTCAGGGCCATTGCTTGACTAATTTGCTCTCTATGGAAGCCTGAGGGAAAGTTTTCTCTCTGTGTGACTCTCCTTAGGCACACTATACATCATTGATCACATTAAAATAATATCTTAATATCATTAAGTATTCTCTGTCATTCTTCAAATTTTCAATTGTCTAACAAATGTCCTGTTTTACTGTTTTTCATTTGAATCAAGACTATAAAAAATTTAGTCTATGATTATTGGACATATTCCGTGTGTGTGTGTGTGTGTGTGTGTGTGTGTGTGTGTGTGTGTGTGTGTGTGTGTGTAGTACAGGGTCTACAGGGTCTCACTACCCAGATTGGACTCATAGTGATCCTCCTGTTTTCAGACTCCCCCAAATGCTGGGATTACAGGAGTGTACCACCACCCCCTTTCTCAATCACCCTCTCTGCGTGTCCCAGGGTCAGGACCAGCATGGCATACCAGGGATTGAACCCTGATCCCTGCTTATGCCTAAGCAGGTGCGTTAGTCCACTTAGCTATCTGGCTGGTCCTTTGAGATATTTCCTAAACATTTTCTGAATCCTTAGGTTTCCCCTTCTCTCCCTTCTTCCTAGTTGTATTTTGCGAAAGAAACTGAGTTGCTATATTGCAATGTTTCCCACAGCCTGGACCTGGCCTCACAGTGTCATTTACTTAAATGTCCGTTGTGTCTGTCTCCATTGTTTCCTGTAAGCTAGTAGTTGCAGCTAGAGGCTTGACCACATTCAGATTTGGTTTTCCTTTTGGCAAGTCCATAAAGAAAGCAACAGCCAATAATAGCATTGTTGACCTCCTAGTTAGTGATTTGCAAATTGACTTAGTTAACATTCATTGAATATTTGCTATGTACCTGCCATGTGCTTGTGTTCTGTAGACATTGTGTCACTTAATCTAAACCTCATAATATTGGTACAAACTAACTTCTAGTGAGAACTAGACCTCTTCTTAGAGCCGAATCATCTTAATGTCTTTCAAACAAATCTCTTAGCATATATCCTGTTGTTATTTGTTTGATTTAATGTGCTTATTTGAATTCTCCTTTTACTAGCTTCACTTAGAGCTACCCCAAAATGTTTTACATTAAATGTTTTTTACATTTTTTAATAAAGCTCAAAGACCTGGCATGTAACTATGAACTCGTTGTACTCACGCTTTTGGGATTCACCATCTGTTAACCTCACAAAGACATATCTAAAGCTCAAACAGGGCCAAAAGAACTCAGTATTTCCTGAGTCTCTTTTTCCTTCCCACTCATTGTTCTCTGCAGGTGCACTTGCGGCCCTCTCATCTCTCTGCCCTCTGCCTGCTCACAGTGCTCACAGTGTCCTACTGTTTCCCAGTGTGAGAACCCGGCTTATGATTATAAACACAGAAGTAGCTTTTCATTGTTTGTGTATGCATCTTTAATTTATTCAGCTCTATTCCTTCCATAGTTCTCAGTATTACTGTTCATAAAATCAGACCATTGGTTCTCCAGACCCCCAAAATGATTGTCAAATTATGTTGAACTGTCACTTTTGAAGATTAAACTGTTGGATATTGGGTGATACACCAAGTTGCAATTAGATATCAAAGCACAGGGAGCAAAACAATGCAAAGAGGATCCTATTGTGTGGCTTTGCAAGTTGACATGCAAGGAATAATTTATTTATTTTTCCACCCTGGGACCCAAGCCCAGGGTGCTCTACCACTGAGCCACATTCCCAACACTGTTGGTTTTATTTTTTAAAATGAAAGTGGCTAAGTTGCCCAGATTGGACTTGAACTTGCAAGCCTCCAAACGTCAGTCTCCCAACCAGGAATTACAGGCTTGGACCACTGTGCCCAATTGAGTACTGTAAATTATTCTTTTTTTTTTTTTTTTTAATGAATTTTAGGAACAAACGGGTTATGAGCAGAATAGATTTATTGAGGGAAAGAAAGCTCCTGTCCAAGAGAGGGACGGGGGGGGGAGCCCAAGTGGGTAGTTTCCCCCATGTAATTTATTCTTAATAGATCTTAATTCTTCTTCTCCAGTCACTTAGTTGGCTGAACAGAGGAACTTAAAGCACTTGTGGATACAGTAGGGAAAGAAAAATGACTGTGGAATTGGATTTCTTATGCTGGTTTTTACCATGAGACATTAGACAAATAACCAGATTCTTTGTTCTTATTTCTTTTAAAAAATGACATGATTATTCATAAAGATATTAAAAGACACCCTTTTGTAAGCTCCTAGTAAATGGATTCTATCTCTCTGTACCTGATCTTACACTGTAGCATGGTACATGCACTTGAGCCTACTAAGTTGCTTTTGAGGATGGTGGCATTTGAGGGTTTATACATCTTAAAGGATATTTCTTTCCATTTTTTCCTTGGCAGCACCAAGGAAGTTCCTTTTCTAAGACCAGTGCTGTTTGGTCTTGGTGAAAGTGCACTTTGTTCTAAAATTGTTATATGAAAGCCTAGTGTATACTGCATTGTTCTAAGAAAGAGGAGAAATCCCCGTCTCGGGTAGTAAATGCTGACTTGGTGCTGAATGACTGTTATGTGCTCTTTTACTCCCAGGCTCGCTTCTCATATGTTCGGATGAAATATCTCTTCTTTTCCTGGTTGGTGGTTTTTGTTGGAAGCTGGATTATATATGTGCAGTATTCCACCTATACAGAACTGTGCAGAGGAAAGGACTGCAAGAAAATAATAGTGAGTATTTTTAGTTTTCTGGTTTACTGAAATGCCAGTTTTTAACACACCATATTTACTACTTAACTATTTACTGACAATTATTTTCAAAAATAGAAGTTAATTTCACATGAACATTGTGCTGAGCATCTTGGCTTTTTGATATGACTAAATTAAGAGTATTCCTCCCTCACCTTGAAATAGTCCAGTGCCCAAAATATAAATACTGTATACACCAAATAAGTTCATGTGAGAGCATTCTCATTAAACAGAAATTTTGGTTTTCAGATGCATTTGGACTTCAGTTTGCTCTAATCAGATGATTTTTTTAATATTTAGAATATAAAAAGTATTATTTAAGTTTCCTAGGACATATCTTTTGACTAAATATAGTAAGTCTAAAATACTAAATTTTATATTAAAAGCATGTACTTATTATTCATTTTCTCTCCTATTGATTTAGTATATATCAGGAAAATCATGCTATTAGCCAAAAATTTTTAGCAACAATTGTTGGTTCTATGGCATTTATATATTTTTAAATGTGCTAGAGTTTCAAGTAAATTTAAACTCCTTGTTTTCTATCCACAGCTTTTAGTTTTAAAACAATTCTGAGATAAAGGATTTTATATTACATATTTAGAATATATTCATTTTTTTGTTCATTTTGTGGTGCTGAGCTCAACTCAAGACCCAGCCTGCAAAGCTGCACAACTGAGCTACACCCCCAACCCATAGAATTATGTGTACTTACATATGTATATGTTTTTATTTGTTTGTTTGTTCTAATTCTAGGTATTGAACCCAAGACTTTATACATTTAGGCAAACACTACCACTGGGCTACATATCTAGCCCTTTATTTTTTATTTTGAAATTAGGGTCTTGCTAAGTGGCCTCAAACTTGCCATCCTCTTGTCTCCCTCTCCTGAGCAGCTGAGATCACGGGTGTGTGACATGGTACCTGGCTTAGAATTATACTTTTAATAATAATGATTTAGGAATTCCAGTGATTATAGATTATTGAAGATTCTATATGTTTTGAATGTGACTTTACCCAAGCCAGTTGGGGGAGGTATGTATACATATCAAGGGAACAAGAACTCTTGACCTTATAGAACTTATAGTTGTGTAAGGGAGGAAAATAAGTGATTGCAGTAAAAAAAATATTTTTGGTTTTCAAATATATTTGGACTTCAGTTTATTCTAATCGGATGATTTTTTAATGTTTAGAATATAAAAGTGTTATTGTTATTTATATTATGATATACTATGATAGAAAGTGGGAACATACAGGAAGACCTAAGGTTTCCCATAGTTCTAATACAATAAAAACCAGTTTAACACTAGGTGTCCCATCAGTTAGGATTAAAATTAAAAACAAAATATTCAGGAATATTATAGTTTCTTAAATAGGAAAGAAAAGAATCACTAATACAAGAAACAGGAATGAATTAGTAAAGAAGGGTCCCAAATCAAAATTTAAAGATATCAGTATATGTCTATTTCAATTGGCCATTCCAATGTTTTTTCTTTTTTTTTTTTTTTTGGTCTCTTTGAAATAGGGTCTGGCTATACTATTTAGGCTGGCCTTGAGCTCACTTTGTAGCCCAGGCATTTGTATCTCACATTTGCAACAATACTCCTGCCTTGGGGCCAGGGAGATGGCTCAGTGGAATAAGCACTTCCCTGGCAAGTGCAAGGGCTTGAGTTCAATCCCTGGTTCCGCAAAAAAAAAAAAAAAAAAATACTCCTGCCTCATCCTCCTGAGTGCTCAGATTACAGGCATGTGATACAACTCCTGTATCCCAAATTCTTGAGACATTTTAAGGTGTGAGGAACCTCTGGGACCAGTTGATGTACTAGATACTTTACATGTTCCTTTAATACCCGAAATAATGCTATTGAAACCCCTCAAGCCTGTTTTATAAATGTAGAAATATGACCCAGAAAAAGCAATAAATAAATAAATAATAAATTCTGGTGCCAGAATTTGGCCCAATTCTGTTTCTGTAAAGTTCATATTCTTTCTGCTGTCCTATGTCAGAAAAGACTAACAGAGAAAGCTATAATCAATAAAGCTAACAAAAAAGCTGCAAAACTTATCTGGTCCTCTTTGGTGAAGAAGGAACAGGAGGTATATAATAAATTATAACAACATATAATTTACCAAAACTGTTTCCAGTGTTTATTCTCTTCCAAAACAGTACTTGCTCAGCATGTATGAGGCCTTGGGTTAGAGCCCCAATAATGGGGGAAAATATCCATGGATAGAATATTTTTCTGGCCAGATATATTTGGAAACAAAGAGCTAAGTTAAAAAAAAAAAAAAAAAAAAATATATATATATATATATATATATATATATATATATAATCTGACTTCCCTGGAGATTTCTCAGTGTCTTTACTATGCTAATGTGTAATACATCTCTCCAAGAGAAACCAAAGGTACTTGAGTGGAAAAAATATATCCCACCTTCCCCCTTTCCAAGAAAACCCATTAAAATCCTGGTGATTTTAGGAATACTATCCTAAGCTACAAAGCCAAAATTAAATAGATACAATTGTAAGTATCTTGTATTGGTATAAAAATGTAAGGCACATATTGGTACATATTCCATCATAAGTGAATTATAGTAGAAGTGCCTCATTTTTCACTTTAATTTAATTTCCTTTTAATTTATTAAAAATGGAAAAAGAACCTAATTGTATAATTTGATTCTTGTCTTACTAAAACTTGAAAATAATGAAAAAGCTTTCTAGGTTTCAAAAAATACATCATCTTTCTAAGGCTGG
>PVKA01054453.1:0-10731 GCA_004027165.1 Ctenomys sociabilis
GTAATAGGCTGAACTATGGGGCCCTCCAAATCATAGACCAGAGGATTTAGAGAAACTGTACATGTGGCTTAGAGAAACGCTGCTGTGAGAAGGAAACCAAGAGAGCTTGCTGGTGTCAGAAGCTAAGTTAAGAAGCATTTTGTGTGAAAAGCATAAATGATCATCTGTAAAATTCTGCAAAAAGAGATAAAGATAGAAAATGAACACATTGGGCTTGGCACAATGGACGTCAGTAGCAACTTACACAAGCTTGTGTGGAGAGGGTTCAGAGAACGTGTGGCACAGCTGTGGTGACAGTGATACTAGGTGAGAGCTGTGAAGAATTTATTTATAGAAAAACAGATAAATGAGATATGGGCAAGATAATGTGTGCACGAATATGTTCCTTATCATTTGTTAGTATTGGAAATTAACAATGCATTTGCATAATGATGGGACAATGGCAATAAAGGGAAGATGTAAAGTAACAACAGGAGAAAATCCTTGAAGAGTGAGAGAATTAGGACCCACTTTGGAAAGACGACTTCTT
Organism: Ctenomys sociabilis; assembly: GCA_004027165.1. NCBI lineage: Eukaryota > Metazoa > Chordata > Mammalia > Rodentia > Ctenomyidae > Ctenomys > Ctenomys sociabilis. The sequence goes on from PVKA01054453.1 coordinate 530, forward strand.
AATTTTGTCAGTAGGAATAAGTTATACCCTTTAGGGAACAAATCTCAGCTCTGAGAAAAAGGTAAAAGTATAAGTAAACATTCTGAGACACAATTTCAAACAATACACTATAACTTAGACTTAGAAGTCCAGTTTGCTTTAGAAGCCCTGTAGTCACACCAGTAGTGTACCAGCTTCATAATAAGATTCTTGTAATATTTTCTTGTCTGTTTCAAATTAAATACTCCCAAGAATTTCCCTCAGTTATAAAACAAATAAATATGTCCTAATTAGTATGCATAATTATGCATATTATAGCAGGAAGATGATCAGCTTGCTTCTTGGAAATTCATGATTACCATATTTTAATAGTGTTCTCCGGGGGTTTTTATGCAACCCCTAGTTTCTGGCCCATTTCTTTCCTTCCTCATAGCTACTGTGCTTGAGAAACATGTCTGTACTCCACTCTTTTGCCTTCCTACCCTTCCATCATATGGTATCACACTTCACCACTAAGAAATGTGATTTTAACCACCACACTGCAATAATGATTGCACTTTTGGCTAAGACTGCCACAACCAATATCAGACTATGTGCTTCAAACAGAAGAAATTTCTTTGTCAGTGTTCTGGAGGCTGGAAGCTCCAGATCAAATGATCGAGTTTCTTCTAAGACCTGTCTCCTTGGTATATACATAACTATGTGTTCACTGTGTCTACAGTCTGTCCTTTCTTGGCAGGCATCCCATGTTTCACTTATTAAAAGAGGCAGTTCTCCTGGGCTCCACCATTATGACATTATTTAACCTTGATTACAATTTTAAAGGTGCTGTTTCCAAATACAGTTATGGTGCAGAGTTGGATACTGGCCAATAAACTGGGGAGAAAGGGATGTATTTGAGTCCATGTTACCATCTTGCTCACAAGTTTCATGGCAATAACTCAGGCTTTAATTGAATTTATTTTCTGACAACATCCTCCTTAGAAAAATTCATTTAAGTACCCCATCAATTTCATTCCTGGCTCTGTTTATATCAGCATATTCCTACTCAGATTTATCCACATCTTTTTCCTCACACCCTCCTTAGTTTTTTGTCTCTAGAATCAGCCTTGATCCCTGTTTTGATCTTATTCTGATTTTGCTAAGAGGTATAAATCAAGCCATACCTTCTGGCATGATCTGCTTGATACTGATATACACATACCTCCCATCAAACCCTGTCTAGGATCTTAGAATCACATGACCCCCTTTCTACTGGGCATTGTGGACACAGTAAATAGGCAATACATATTTGTTGAATTCATTTGCTCATTTGGAAAATTTCCATTGATCATCTATTAGTCAATAAGTACTAAGTATAATAAGTAACTAGGTAGTTATGACACATTAGTGAATAAAAGATGCAAAGTATTGTTCAAGGAATTTGTCCCCAGAGAGTGGCAAAAAATTGTCAATAAATATACAGAACAAGTTAGGTACTTGTATATGCTAGAGATGTAAGGTGTTATGATTAAATAAAGGAGTGTCAGGGATGGGTCAGGAAGTTAATTTGAAGAATGAAGTTAGTTGGCTGGATGAACCTCAATCAAAAGAGGAAATACAAAGCTTTAAAGAAGAAGAGTGGTCCAGGGATATAGCTCAGTGACACAGCACTTTCCTGGCAAGTGCAATGTTCTAAGCTCAGTTCCCGGTGAAACACACACACACACACATACACACATACAAACACATACACACACACCCCAACAAAACAGACAGAAAGGATAAATGAATAAATATAATTGTAACACAGTCATCTCAAATGTAATAATTCCAAAACCTTCATTCAACTTATTTCATATAACTTCTGACATGACTGCCATTCTTACTTTTGCTAGTGACCATATACATTGGTCACCCAAAAAGGACATGGACTGGACTACAGGTATAAACCTGTCTATAAACCTGTCTGGAACCAGACAAACTTGAATATCTGAATGTATGGATGAATTACTATAATCCAAGGCAGAAAATGGTTAGTCACTCTTGCTGTCTCCTATTCATTCACTTCATTCACTTGTGTTTTTTATATTCTCCCACTAGATCACTAAGTTCTTCAGATATTACTCCAGACTATCTCTTCTTTATTTGTACTGTTGCCCTCTTACTTCAGGTTCTCTGGATCACTCACTACATTGTACCTGCCTATTATGCTTCAGATCTAAAATGCCCTCCCCCAGAACTCTCATATTTGGAGATGAGGTCCGCTCAGAGGGGCATGACTACCTCTGGGAATCACCTGGAAGGGTTTATTTTTGTCCCCAGCTCCTTTCTCTCTTTCTCTGATTTCTGCTTACCTAGGTGCACAGGTGTTCTTCTCCATGCCTTCCACCATTATCCTCCTGCCTTGGAGTCAGCCAAACCAACTGGAAACTGTGAGCTAAATAAGCTGCTTCTCATTTAAGCTGTTGGTGTCAGGTATTTTGCCCCAGCAAGGGGGAAAGCTATCTAATGCTTATCATAGCTAAATGTTCATATGTTGAGAATTTAATTTTCAAATAAATGTGTTAACACTAACTGTATGGCCTTTTGAGGATAACTAGGACTAATTGAAGTGATAAGGGCGTGACCTCAAGATAGCATTCATGGGTTAGAAAAGGTGGAAGAGTCTAGCATGCTTCCTCCACCCCACCATGAGTGCCCTCTGCCATCTTGTGATGCAGCAAGGCCCGCACATGATGTTGGCATCATGCTATTGGACTTCCCAACCACTAGAACCACAAACTAAGAAAAGCATTTTCTCCATAAGCTGTACAGTTGTTTATAAACAAATCAAGATACCAACAGTATTAGGGAGCAGACTGAGGTAGACAAATAGACTCTACAATGTTCACACTGTCTCTCAGTGTGTCTCTGTTCCCTCCCCTACATCTCAAAGTTTTCCTGAACACTCAGATCTAATCCTGTCTGTCTCACTTAAAATCTTCAGCCTAGAGAAGGAAGGGAAAGCCTTGAATAGAAAGCACATTCGGTGGCTGAAAAAGGATCATGCTGGTCCAGGCCACGCCCTGTGCCATCAGTCACCTACTCCAAGGCTGTGGAGCCAATCCTGCCTCTGGCCCCTGCTGTGAATGGGCCACGCTAAATACCTTCCCTGAAAAATAACATGGAAGGAAGCAGCCAGTTTCACTTTGAAATCCATGGTTTCTGCAATTACTAGTCTAAAACTCAGTGCCTCAAAGATTAAATGCCCATTATTGTCCTTAAGATGTGGGAAATTAAAAATATATCAGATCTCTCTATATTTCCTATTTCAGCCCAAATGAATCCAATTAGATTTCACTGCAAACTATAAAGCACTCTAGGCCTATTTCCTCTTTAAATTGATTATAAATGTTGATGCTTTTAAGTATAAGTGCAAATTAATCTAGGGAATTCCATGAAATTTTATTTCTTAATTAAGCAATTTAAACTAAATTAGTTAGCTGAAATGACTACTCTGGCTCCTAAGATTGTTCAAGGTCAGACAAATGTAATCAAATGTAACACAGAGATTTTTCACTTGCCATAAACCTTTTCATCAAACTCATTTCACTATTTTGAACTTGATAGAGAGGAGAGATTTCACTCTCGGGCTATGTAAATCTCTAGAGACCAGGATCAAGATTATAGGAAGCAAGACAAGGTGATAATACTTAGGCCACTTGGAAGAGTTTGGAAAATAGAAATGCAGCCTCCATTAAACTGAGAAGGAAGCTCAAGGTTTAGACTGCTCAGAAATTAAACTTTCTTCTTGTATACAACTGGCATTGCTCCAGTGAACACAATCCATTTGGCCAGCCAGATGGACCAGCTCTGGCAGCCTTTCAGTCTCCTGCACAAAGCTCTCAGCCTGAGGAAGAGAAAAATCCCCCAAACAAAAATATAAATAGAGAAGATTCAGTATTGTGCCTAAACAATGGGGAAGCCTCACCGTCTTACAAATGAGTCTCCCACAACACTGTCTGTGTGCAGCAGACATTCCAACTGTTCCTTTCTTCTTCATTTTTAATAGCTTATTTATCATGGATGAAGGATGAGATTACTTATCTGAGGCTCCATGCTTTTGGCAGGAACCCTTTATAGTGCTTGGTTTCTCTCTCCTAGAGGAAAGGCGGCAATTTCTAATTTTTTTTTTTTCCTGAGAAAAGATAGTAATACCAACAAAGTACATTGATAAGAATTTAAACTGCATAAGTTCATTTGAAAAAAGCAAACTTACATTGTCAGCTACCAAAAAGACTAAAAGGATGTGCATGTCAAAGCAATACTTTTTCATTTAGGAATATTTGCTCTTTTCTCACTTTTTAACACCATGTGTCCAATTTGAGATACCATTAGCTTGACTGATAATTGTGTTCTGTCAGTCAAACTCTGTTTGTGAGCTGAAATCCACTGATTATCCTTCAATGTGACCATTATGCCCTCTAGCCCTGAAGCTGTGGGCTTACATGAGGGGTCATGGAATCTACCCATCTTTTTTCTTTGTCCAGAGTTTGCTAAGGGTGGAGGGACAAGTTATAAATCCATTCTAACTTGACTTATGCTTTTAATAATTATGGGATTTTAAAAGTATTCTAAACACAATGGGAGTTTCAACTCACTGATCACTAAGTGAGGGGATGCTTTTGAGGGGATGCTTAGAGAATATGAACTAAGTAAAACATGTTAAAGTACTTTACTTGGTCTTTCAATCAAACACTTCTTTATCAACGGCTCACAGTCAACTAAATGGTTAAATATGCTTCCTTCTTCTCTCCCTTCTTTTTAGCAAAGATTTACTTAAGTCCCACTAGGTGCTAGCTGCTCTACTGAAGGACTTGTGTAAATTACCAGTCAGGTAAATATTTTGGTCATTCCAGGTATTAAATACACATTGCTATAGATAGAATCACTAGCTCATCTTCAAGTTGCTTTCATTATTTACATATTTGTGGAAGTTTGAGTTTTTGATCAAATATCACAAATAGAAACCAGCAGGTAGAACAACTGCTAATATTAGATTTTTTTATTTTTTAGCACTGGTTAGACAATATTTAGTCCAAATGGCTTGGCTGATTAGAATATACAGGAAGGAATACTCAGAGTGTTGATGTTCCTCTATTATCCTGTCTGCAGGTTACATGGGTGTGGTGTTTATGAGAATTCATTTCATGGCATAATGATATGTATAACACAGACATGGTATGCTTCAAGTGAAAATAATACAAAAATAGTCTTCAATTCATAAGTAGGGGCAGTGTCTTTGAATGAGAAATATTTCTATTTATTTGTTTTTCTTTGTATTTATTTCTTTTTAATATTTTCTGCTTGATAACTCCACTATCTCTCTTTCCCCAGTTCAATGGTGGGATCCATCACCTAAAACCCCTTTTACAAAATTTTTTCTCTGACACCATTTGTCGTCATGGCATCTCAAAAAAAGGGAACTCATTCCACATAGATTTGAAGAGTGTTAGCTCTATTTTGTGATGACATTATAGCCTCAAGGTCTCCTAGTAGAAAATACAGCACTCTGCAAGCATGTACTTTGTGTCTTCTGCAAAGCTCTTTGGCACTTCATGGCTGAAATACAAAGTCAATTTATTTATTGTATAATTCTGTTGATGTAATCTAAACATAATTAAATAGAGGTGCACATTTTTACATGTATCACTCAGTCCCCTATCACCATCATCAGGGTATGGAAGGTTTCCATCACTCTCCAAAGGCCTTCTATGTCTCTAAGTATCTGCACCCCATCTACTTTCCTTCCTGATCCCAGGTAACCCTGCTCTGGCTTTTGCCACTAAATACTAGTTGAGCTACAAAACTATATTTCTAGAATGATGGGTAATTTGCATTATACACGGTGCCCTTTTGTTTCTGGCTCCTTTCAATTACAATCTGTGCTTTAAAACTCATCCATGTTCTTGGCTTTATTTTCCATGGTGCTAACTTCCATTTAATAGCTGTGCTACCTTTTGGAACACACTCACTTGATGAACACTTTCAAATTTTACTTTGCTTTGCTGCTATGAATGATGCTGCTGTGAACTGCACACATCTCTGAGTGAACTCATTAGGATTTTTTTAGAATGAACCATGAAAATAATACTCATGGATCATAAATTCAAATACCAAAGGGAAGAGGCCAGAAATATAAATGAATGAGAGAAGCTAAGTGTAATATAAGTGACAAGAATTACAGCATTTTGTTACAAATCTAGCTTTTAATGCATAGCTTATAGAAAAGATCTTTACTTTTTTTTTTACGTTTTATTTTTTATTGAAGTACAAATATCAATGAGACAGTTTTAAGATACCTTGACAAGATGGATTTGATAAATTAATACATTGCAAACTGTTTTCATAATGTTTTGGTATCATAGAAGGTACATACATGATATTATACTTACAGACATTATTATACCGTATGTCTCTTATCATATCTATAATAATAGTGTAGCTGTTTGTGTATCTTATTTTTTATACCTGAATTACATCAAAGATTGAATAATTAATACTTTCTACCTTGTTATTTTCCTAGTGGTTGTCCATAGTACTAGAAGCTGACATAATATCCTGTCCAACCACCATTAGTGCAAATCTTTCCTCTCATAGAATTATGTAGAAGCACAGCGTTATCTATCCCAACTGTACTGTCTATACACACACATCATGATTCTTCCTTTCTATACCCCTTCCTTTGTTTACACCTGTCAGAGATGGGCACTCCATTGTCATTGAACTAACTTAGGTGCTTGAACCCGACAACACAATCCAACACAGTCCAGCATTCCACAACAACTGTGAGTTATCCGAAGAAGTTGTCGACCATAGCCATTTACAGCTCAACTTATTATTATGGCCCCGTGATGTATACTTCATTTTTATACTTTTCTGCTGAATGGCTAAGACATAGATAGAGCAAAACTTATATACCAACACATGTACTTTATGTTTCTTATGAGGTCAGTGAAGTCCCCTCAGGGTTTATCTTGTAGTCCTGTGCCTTATTCTGTAGATCTTTTGTCTGTGTCATCCATGTGGATGAGTCACAGCCAATGCTTGACCAGTTTGCTCTCTGTGAGAGCTTGAGAGAAAGTTTTCTCTCCATGTGACTCTCCCCAGGCACACTATAGAACTTCGATCTCTTTCATCTGTGGCTCCATAATCTCCTTGTTCAGAAAATTTGGAGCTCAACTGAGTTTCATGATGTTGCAGTACAGGTTCTCCTATGTCCAGAGTCTTCGCTGACCTTGAAAGGCTAGAGCCAACATGTCGGCTGGCCTTGTGGCTCTTGTATTTCTCCAATTTTGATCCCTGAACTTAGTTTGTTAACCATCCAGAAGAAAAGCTGATGAGTATCCTGCAGCATATGCCATTCACTTTGCCTTATCGGACTTAATTGATTTTAGTTGTTGTTGTACGTTTCCATTTGTATTTCTGATTTTTGCTTCTTATACTAGGGAGACTATAGGATATTTACACATGTGTGTCTGGTTTATTTCACTTATGAGTATATGTTCAAGTGGTATCCACTTCAGTATAAATGCTTCAAACTTATCATTGTTAATAGCTGAGTAATACTCCATTATATAGAAATACCACATCTTTTTCAACCATTCCTCATGTGATGGACATCTTGGTTGTTTCCAAGATTTTGCTGTCACACATTGTGTAGAAAAGATCCTTAAAAAGCTGAAATAATAATGCACCAAAACATTAAAATATAAAGTACTATGGTGCAGTTAAGCCTTTCAATCAGGTGAAAAATATCTTCTGAAAAAAATTTGACAGAGAATAAAAAATAGTAAAAAAAAAAAGAGATACAGAATTTCATTAAAAATGATAAGAATTTGACAATAGTTGTTATATTGCATATTGTTGTTTTCAAATTAGTTGTTCTGATTACCAGGTATAAACATGCGAAATTGGTCCAAGAAGTTAGAAAACTTAAAAAGGAAAAAAAAAAAAAAAAAAAAAGCATTAACTGCTTCTTTCAATAGACAAGCAAAAACCGGAAGTACAATTATCAAACTATCCTGAATATATACATAAACGTATCTGTTCCTATCTTTGTTTCTTTTATTATTTATTTATTTATTTTTTTTTGTGTGGCCAGCTTAGCCTGCCCTGGGGGTCAAACTGGTCCAGCATGTGGTGCCAGGGATTGAATGGTGGTTTGCCTAAGCAGGCACATTAGACCTCTGAGCTATCTTGCCAGCTCAGCTATCTCACCAGCCCCTCTTCTTTCTTTTGTCCTTTTCCTCATCACATTGTTTCTTCCCTTTGAAGAGTTTCTTTCCCTTTTATAGTATCCATTGTACCTTTCAGATTTTATTTACTCATTCAGGTTCTTGAGACAATATGTTTGCACATGCAGGTACCATTTATACCACTTACCAGTATAGCTTCTAGTTGTGCTAATTTGCCTAATAATAGCCTTGAGTTTATCTTTTTTTATAGCTGAGTAACACTCCATTGTGCAAAATACCACATCTTTTTTATCCATTCCTCTGTTGATGGGCAGTTAGGTTGTTTCCAATATTGGGCCATGACAAACTGTGCTGCTAGGAAAATGGGTGCACATATATTGTTGTGTGATGTATTCAGTTCTTTTGGAAAAATACCCAGGAAGGGTAAAGCTGAGTAGAACAGGATCTCTAATCCTAGTTTTTTGAGGAATTGCTACAATGATTTCCATAATGATTGCACCAGTCCACACTGCCACCAACAGTGAAGAGTTCCTTTTTCTCCACAGCCCTTGCAGCATTTATTACAGCTTGACTTCTTTTTCTGTGGGGCGCGGGGAGCGGGGGAGCGGGGATTGAACTCAGGCCCTTGTGCTTGCCAAGGAAGCACTTATTCCACTGAGCCATCCCCCCCGCCCCTGCAGCTTGACTTCTTGATAGCCATTCTTCCTGGGGTGAGATGGAATCTCAGAGTTGTTTTAATTAATATTTCTCAGATGACCATGATGTTGAACATTTTTTCCTGAGTTTATTTGGCATTAATATTTCTTGATCTGAGAAGTGTATGTTCATCTCAGATGCCTAGTTTTTATTGGATCTTTGAATGTGGAGGGCCTAATATCATTTTAGGATTTCTATCCTCATCCCACAAGACTGATACAGCATTAAGAAAGAATTAAGACAAGCCCAAAATATAAATAAAGAGCAAAATAAAAGATAAAAGGAAATGAGGAGAGGGGGCCAGACAGCTCAGCAAATTAAAGCTCCTGCTTAGGCAGAGGCAGTGACAGGGCTCAATCCCCACCATGCCGGCCACGGCACCCAGCCCTTCCCACCTCATTTCCCTCCCCCCACTCTGAGATGGTGACTGAGACTGGGCCTGGGGTGTGCGCCTGTAATCCCAGTACTTGGGAGGCTGATAACAGGAGCACATGGTCTATAGGGTTTCACTATGCAGATCTGTACTAAATACATAAAAAGGGGGAAGGGATAGGGAGATAGATCTTTGGCAAATGGAAAAGGGATCGTGAGAAGGAGACAGCAGAGAGAGGCACAGGAGAAAGGGACAAGGAGAAGAGCTGAGAAGTGGTGTAGGCGTGGGCCAGCTACCCACAAGGGGTGTGGTCAGTGTGTACCACAGACACGTACCAGTGACAAATAAGACTGCAAACAGAAGAGGTATTTTTAAAACTAAAAATTGGAAAGCATAAAATAAATAAAGCCTATTATCCACCCTGCCCCAAAGAAAGACAAATTAAAAAAAAAAAACAAACAACTAATTTGATTCTGGACAGACTTGAATTAATGATTTAGAGCTATTTTTGTCACAAAATATATATATATATATATTTCTCCACATTGTTCACATTTGCTTTGTTTGTAAAAAGTGCGGACAATAATAATATCTTTTTGCAGAAAGGTAATCTATAAAAAATTATAGTATATCTGAGAGAACCTGTACATTTTATTGTCTTCCACATGCCAAGCCCTGTGCAAGATTTCTTGTGTCTCATCCATCATCTTATGTTAAATCCTTGCTGCACTTGCTCAACAAGAAACTGAGGCTGAGGGCAGCTGAACCAAGGCAGAAAACAAGCCCTGCTAACCACCTAGTGTGCATTAGGTTTTCTGAGAGACAGAGCCAGCAACGGCAAAACACTTTTCATGGACTTTATGTGGACTTTCACATTTACAAAACTCTGGGCCAAAATACAGGAAAGCCCACTTTTTTTATTCTAAGAGTCTCAC
>PVKA01054454.1:0-10764 GCA_004027165.1 Ctenomys sociabilis
GGTTCTTGAAGCATCCCTAATGACTTTGATAATTTGAAAGTTGTCATCTGCTTTTTTTTTTTTATAGAACTGAGCATTGAACTTAGGCCCTTGTGCTCTCCAGCGAAGCACTCGTCTTCTTTCTATAACTTGTATGAGATGAATCTATGCATCTAGATCACTATATCTAGCTATTTGGTAGTTAAAATAGAAAAGAGCACTATCTGAAAATGCTGGCAAGGGCCACTCATATGTTTAGGATAAGAATGTGAAATGGCCAGTTACTCACTCACTGCATAAAGTAAGCATGCAATTCTTTTATGACTCAGCCATTGCATTCTTAGATATTCATCCTAAGAAAATGAAAATATGCTCAGCCAAGATTCTGTACCCAAATGTTAGTTTTGTTGATACCAAAGTCTGAAATGAACTACCTGTCTTTCAATAGGTGATTGATTACACCAGTTTCGGAGCATCCTTACCATGAAACATTACAAAGCTGTGAAAAGAACACACTTTGAAACACTCAAACTTGGATGAAACTCCAGGAAATTATGCTTAGTAAGAAAAAGAAAATGCCAGGCCTTAAGGATGCCATTTATATCACATTTTTAAAGTGACAAAATTATAGAAATAGAGAAGAGATTCGTGATTCAAGAGACGAAAGATGGGAGTGAAGATTATCAAGTACAAGAGACATGTGGTTATGCCCTAGATCCCTGTTCTAACAGGGTCTTGTGTGTCTTGGTTGTGTGAAGGTCAGAATTCCAGCTATGATTTTGTCTTGTAGTGTAGCAAGTTATGCTTGTGAATAGTGCAGGGTCTATGAGGGCTTTCTGAATTATTTCTTACAACCTCTGTGTTTCTAAAGCCCTCTGTGTGTGTCCACCTCCCTTGGGTGGATACTTAATGATTATGTGTAAGGCTATATGGGTGTGATACAGGTTAATTTCCCACCTTGAGGGCTTTAATTTAGTCCCATCTATAAGAAAATTTTCCACTGAAACATTTACAGGCTCCAAGAACTGGGACCTGATAGCTTTCCTGGGCTGTTTTTTTAGTCTGTTGACAGTAAGAGTGAGAATACCCACCAAGTAAGGAACATCTACTAAATTAGCTATTCAGGTACCCGGCATGCTGGGAACTACACCTGGGAGCTTGCTGTCCAGGAGAAGTACACGCTAGGAGCCAGCTGTCTAGGAGAAATGTTCTCATGACATCAGACTAGATGAGAAGATTCCCTTTTATGAGGACTATTCGACAGTTGGAATTACAACAGCTGACCACAGATGTTTGTTGCTACAGAACCTAGACAAAGCCTTTGTTGCCATCTGTCAGGAAGCTTCTCTCCAAAACCTTTGTTCAGAGTGTGTGAAGTTGGAGAAACTGTTTCACTTCTCTGCACCTCAGTTTCCTCTTTTGCAAAAGAGAAACAATAGGTTATGTGATATAAGACAGGTCAGAATGATGAGTTGAGTGTGGGAGAGCATTCTGAGGGTGTTAGTGGCAATATGTAATTTTACCATAATAAGTGTTTTAAAATTTAGGCATGCACCATGCTCTTGGCCACCTACTGTTGAGCAATAATATTTGCACATATAAAGTTCCTAACACTGTGTACATCCTAGCTGCAATTATTTTATCTTTGCTTTTGTTGTTGTTACAGTTGTGGCGATTAGGTAGCAATGATAACACAGCCGTACATAGTGTAGACACACCTTAACTATTGACTGTGTCACATCCACTCAGAGAGAGATGCCCATTCTATTGCCTTGGCCTCAGCCATTAGGTTTTCTTTGAAAGGCAGTTATTCTTGATGGAAGATGTTGCCCTGTGGCTAGCTCTAGCCTGGCTGAGAACCAATAGTGGTTCATGCTTTCAGGACTTGGGTTATGAACTGTTGAAGGGTGTTAGCAAATGGGTCTCTGTTTCTTTGTATTCTAGGAGACAGTTTGAAGGCATTAATCTGCATGGCCAACAGCAAATGCTCTCAGTCCACATGGAGGCTAATTTGTGAGCCTGCGGCAGTTTATTGCCCTGGCTGCATTAGTTCCTCTGTAGAAGAGCCTATGGAATCCTGTGTTTCACACTGCACAAAGAGAAACTACACCATGATTTGACTTGAAGAAGCCACCATTGTGTAATTTCCCCTCCAAGTGTGACTGACATTACAATGCAGTGACATATGATCAGTGTGGTAAATGGTTAATACAGCGAGGGCCAGAATCCTTATGATTTATACAAATAATTAGCTCTTCCTGGGTAGTGGCCTACATGTCTAGGTAACTTTTATTTTTTCAGACAGTCATCTCCATAATGAGCTATTAGTCTGTAGACCAGAAAGAAAGAAACAGAGAAGGAAGGAAAGACTCGAGGCAGTTGAGTCTTTGTTCCTTCCAGAAATTCTCATTTATTTAAAGCCAAATGTGATAATGTTTCCTTTTACAAAACTCAATTGCTCTGAACTGTAAAAGCAACTCAAAGCACAATGGTCTGACTTCTGTTTATTTCAGTAATGGTCTGTAGGGTTTAACAGAGCTTGCATTTCATTTTAATTAATCTCTACCAGTTGTACTCAAAGAACCAAGGGACACATAGCATTAGCACCACTTCCTAGTAGAGACTGCAAGGAAAGATAGAGAATCAGTGCAGTGGTCTTTGGGACAATTGAGAAGTGATATAGAGGAAATGGATTAATTATTAATAGGATTACAGGAAGAACATAATATTTTGGAAATTCATGGGCATTTTCATACTTTCAAGACTACAAGGAATAGGGAGTTTAGTAAGGTTAGGACATTCTCTGTGCTTTCAGTCTTCAGACTCAGAACCCGAACAGCTCCTCTGAACCTCACCTCTCACCTTCTTTCATTTAGGAGACCTGATTGTCTTTTTCTCCTGGTTACTGTGTTATAACAGGGAACTTTGACCAGTAAATCAACAATCCCATATCCAGGCCTATATCTTTCTCTGTGGCCAAGTACTCGGCACTATCTAAAATGGGTTTGGTAGTGTAGGCCTATAATCCCAGCATTCAGGAGGTTGAGCCAGGAGGATCTCTGCAAGTTCAAGACCAACCTGGGGGCTACAAAAGTGAGCCCAAGCCCAGCCTGAACTGTATAGTGAGACCCTGTCTCAAAAAAATGGGCTTACCTTATTGAAGGGTGGCAATGGATCCTCAAAAGAGAGAAAGAGGATCCCAAGTGAAGGAATGGATACCCTGTGGGCTGTATGCTAAAGAAAATATCAGCAAATCCTGTCTTGTTGAGTGCTATCTCTAGTACCTCACACAGAGCCAAGGAAGGGAGAATGACATGTGTGGGAGTGTGGTGGATAAAATTGTACTATGCAGATAAGTAGTAGCCAAACAAACAAACAAAAAGGCAAGCAAAGTTTTTAGCAAGGATTCACACCAAACCATATAGAATAAGTGATCTTTGTAGTTCTCCATGATGGAAACCTAGAGTATAGTTCATAGATTGCTTTCAGTCACCTGATTTTAATCCTCTCTTGGGAATTCTTTCCTTTCCTTTTAGAGTATTGGGGATGATCAATGAACGCTCCTCCCTCCTCATTTCCTTCCTGCCTTCACTAAGTATGTGCTGGGAAGCAGCTACTCTGCCTGACAGCAGCAACATCTGAATGATCAAAACAGCCTCTTCCTCTTCTTCCTCCTCCTCATCCTCCTCTGATCATTTTAGTAGCTATTTTTATAATTGTGTGTGATAATTATAGAAATTTGATTCTGAGTTCATATTGTCTTGAACCCATTTCTAAATTCTGCATAACTCTGATGACTAATGGGGAGCACTGTTGGAACTTAGAATTTGTGGAGATGTCATGATCCTGCTAAGGAGACAGCAGCAGCGTCGCTTAAGCCATTGGCCACTGTACCCAGGATATAAAGGTTCTCACTGCACTCCATCCAACAATAACAACAAAAAACCAAAACAAGAAAATGTTCCCTTGTGAATATTTTTCAGTGTTTTGAGGTAGTGGTTGCTGCGTCCTGGTCAGTTGTATTTATCGAAAACAAAAGGATAGCCATGAGCCTTTCAACTTTCTTCTGTAAGAATTTCATAGATTCCTCAACTGCTTTAGACAAGATCGGGTGTGTTCAGGGTGGTATGACCGTAGACCCTGGACTGCTTTAGAGACTGACTATGGTCAGAGAATGCATTGCTAAATAAAATGTTATCTCAATAACATCAAACCACAAGGAAAATAATAATGAACCATTTTCCAAAAGTTACTCCTCGCAGCTTCACAAAGAAATGCTAAAGGATTTGCATTTTATTTTGCAGCCTATTGACACGCATGTTTCAGCAACATTAAATCAGCTGTAGAAATGTCCCTAAAAATGAAAGAAGTGAAAAAGAAGAGGGTGGAAGCAAAAGGGTATAGATCATCTAGAGTTAGTTTCTAATGGATCGTTGTAAGTAATGATCGGGTCTGTTTCCTGCTGGCTGAGCGTCTTCTATTGTTTGCGAAGTGACTGCTTCAAAACATTGGATACTAGTCTGTACAGAGTGATCTGTGAGTGGTCAAGAATTCAGTGACTTTAACAAAGACTTCCAAGTTATGCTTGGCACTCTGGTTTATTCTTTATGCTGTTTTGTTGATCATGTTATAGCATAATGATAACCTTTCTGATCCCTAAATATGTTAAAAGCTTATTAGGAAGCATACCAAAGGAAAAAAATATCAATGCCTTCACCCCAGAACTATTTTAAAAAATGTATTGATAGCATCTAAACATTCACATGTTTCTTTTATTGAATCCAGGAACCAAATCATGGGAAGCACAGGAGAAAGAAGCACCTCATCTGCCCACTGAAAGAGTTAAGCCATTTTTCTATTTACATGGTTTATTTCACAAGTGTCTCACTCATTGGACATAACCAGCACAGTTAAATTACAAAATTACTATTTGGTCCCTTTTTTATTGACTACAATTCAAGGCTGCTTCAAGCCTCCCAAATTTAATCCCCGTAGCTCTTTGCCAAGAACATTACCTTTTATTCTCAGTGTTAAACTGTGTAAGATACCCCTAAGGCTACAAGGAAACTTACTCTCTGTGATAGCAGCTAACGGAGTGTATCAATTGTTCATGATTTCCCATTCTCCTGTAAATTGGGAGAGGCAGGGAGAGCAGTGGAATGTGAATTCCATTCTGTCAGCAGTTTCTTGCCCCAGCTTTAGCCCAAGGAGTGCCTGTTTTGGTAATTAATTATGGTGTGTTTATGGCATTCCATACTGAGTTATCATTTAGCAACCTGTCAAATCCTGAGCTAATGAGCCTCTTCCATGGAAATCCGTGCTTTTGTTTTATTTTATTTTTTAGGCATCATGACAATACTGATCCTTCTTAAGTTAGATGAAGTTAAGAGAGAGATTTTCAACCCATCTCTGGAAAAAAAAAATAGGTTTTTCTCCTCTGTTCAGAAGTGTTCATATCAAGAAAGGGCCCACTTAAATCAACTCTTTGGCTTTTGACTGCCAAATCAGAAATTGGAATATTCCAGTTGTTACCATAATGACGATTTAATAGTTGATGGTTGAGATAGCTTACTCCTAAGGGTACTTGTGACAGTCCTGGTGAATTTTATATCTGGATTAGCATTTTCATCTCAAAGAGAGTAAAACTAGAGCAGATTCTTGCTGTGTTCTTTTTGACTTTGGACTATTTCATTCTGGGTTTGTGTAATGGTAGGTTTGCAGTAGCTCTGTAGTTTCAGGGGAGAAAGCATTTAAGCAGAACAATCTGTTGTCAGGGCAAAGGAACAATATACTTTTGAAAACTAGACTCTCATAGCCAACCAACTTCTCCTACTTAGAATTGTGTGTTTATAGCTCAGTTAATAAAGCAGTTCATGAGAATGAGTTCATTCCATTTATAAGAGATAAAGCACATATCGCTTATCCCTGCCAAAGAGCAGAGAACATGGTTTCACGGTAGTATATGTCAGAATAGGGTGTTCACCTTGATTTGCTTAGGGACCCACGTATCCATACATTTCTCTACATTATTATTCTCTCCTGAGTTGAAAGATTCAGAGTACCTAAAGATTAGAAAAAAATGGCTCTCACCTCTGGTGGATACAGATGAAATCCTTAATTCAATACACAAAATTCCTCTTCATGATTACTTCTAAAACACAGCTAAGAAGGCTGGCAAAATAGCTCAGCAGATAAAAGCACCTATAAGCAGGCACAGGGAGCAGGGGTTTGATGCCTGGGCCTGCCTTGCCAGCCCTACCCCCAGGGCATGCTGAGAGGGCAATTATGACTGGGGGTGGTGGCATTCTTCTGTAATCCCAGCTCTTGGGAGGCTGTAAACAGGTGGATCACTAAGAGTCTGATCTAATAGTGAGACCCTGAACATACTGGAGACCCTTCCCTAAAACTACATAAATATATAAATAAATAAAAATTTTAAAACACAGCTAAGACTATAGTGTCATATGATTGATGGATACTACCATACCAAAAGGAAATATTTCTATTACAATTAAAAATAGGCAAAAACATGTTCCCATATCATGATATAGGAGAACAAGTCTCAATGGTATGTACTTTTTTTTTGTATTGAAGAAAAGCGAAGTTGAAAGAGGGAAGCCAGGGAGATGGCTCAGTGGAACAAGTGCTTCACTAGCAAGCACAAGGGCCTGAGTTCAATCCCCAGTTCCACCAAAAAATAGAAAAGAAATTGAAAGAGGGAAATAGATTACACTTCTTTAGTACTAGCATGATCCATGCTTTTAAAAAATATAAAGATACAAAATAATTCTTGGACCTCCTAAGAACAGGATATTGATTTTTTATAAAAATGCCACCTCTTGAGTATTACTGGTTCTTACCTCCCTCACTAATCATGCTTGTCTTTTCATAATAACGAGCCAAGGTTCCATGCACAGTCCCCTGCTCCCCTCCTCAAGGAAATGAGGAAAGATATTTCCTGACCCACTATCTTCTATTTAGTGCTGCATTGATTCTAATACCATGGTTGCTTTTACTTGTTGACTGTTCATTTTTCTATTTACATGGTTTATTTCACAAGTGTCTCACTCATTGGACGTAGCCAGCACAGTTAACGCGATGGTGAGGAAACATCTACCCAACTCTGGCTCAGCTGAGTGGCCCTATTGCCAACGTGCAGATTTTCCCAGTGGGGGAAAACAGCTGAGCTAAGTTGAGAATGTTTCTGAGGACTTCAGATAAAGGCCTTCTTCGTTGATGCTCAACTTCTATGGGACTGTCATCCATTAAGTCACACCATGTGATAATCATCTAATTTAACTTATTTCACTGACTATAGTGTTAGCAAAACGAGAACATGCCTTCCAGCTCTGACCTTTCCCAGCTCTAGCACACATGCAAATATGAAGTCATTTTTATCCCTCAGAAGACACTGACACATGTACTTTTCACTGCCACTCTTGTTTCTTTATAGATCCACCCCTTTGAGTATTCAGAGCTTGCCTTTCCCCTCCATTAGAAGAGTGCAACGGAGAGAAAAGTTATTGATGAGGGCTGATTAAGCAAATTAATGAATTGAGACAGCTGAATAGTAAGTGAGAAAAATCTGAGGAAGGGAATTGGTTTTTGCTCATTGATTGTAAAGTATAAGACTTTGAACCTCAAGGATACCTGAAGAAACAAGTCGTGTTGCAGAGGTAAGTGAAGAAAGAGTATCTGGAATTGCAGTTGTTTTCTTCTTTTCCAAAGAAGAGCTGTGTGCTGACTTTTCATTGCTTTTTTGGCAGGCATTTCCCTCGCCTCATTTTCTGAGTCATCTGCAAAAGTTGCAATGTATTCATTCATCAAATAGGTCTTACACATCCACTGTGTTCCAGACACAATGCTCGAGTTTTGGTAGTTCTACTTTGTATGTCTAATTGCTGAATGTTCTCAAAGCTGATAGAGTCAGATGACATTTCCTGGGGTTACTAGATATTCATCTCTGGAAAGCATTTGTTATTCCACATTCTTCACATTCTAAAAAGGCAGAAAATACTATGTGTTGACAAGAGTGTGGGGGCATTGAGTGCTCTCACCTTGTTGGTGACCTTGTGCTTTGATGGGATCAGTTTGGAGAGTGATTGAGTGACATTGTGGAATATTGAGGATGGACCAATCCTTGGCCCAGATAGTTCAGCTCTAAGTGTGTGTACAAGAGAGATACATATGAATGTTTTATTCTATCATTGGAGCAACAAGTCGGACAAGCAATTAGCCAATCAAGCAAACATTAATTGCCCAGCAAACAAAAAAAAATAGAAAATATAGTGTAGAAAAATTTATCTCTGGAATGCCAGGGTGTAGTTAAAATGAACAAATTAGATCCCTACATGTCAAGATAGGTGAATCTCAAAGCTATAATTTGAGCAGCATAAACAAAACTTCATTTTCAAGAGGAGATATATGATGTGACAACACTTACACAATATTTGGACTTGGAAAAATGTTGGACAGAAAGATATGCTCATAGATTACTTGCATATATTGTAGGGAAAACGGAGATCAATATGAGGGAATGGTGACTACTATGTTCAATTGTGTTCCCACCTCTGTTGAGTGGCACAGGAGTGGTTGAAATCAAGGAGAGCAACTGAAAAGATTTTATTACATTTGCTGTTTTTTTATGTGTTCAGTACAGGGCTTACGGGATCCCAGTACACAGATTGGACTCATAGTGATCCTTCTATTTTTAGCCTCCCAAGTGCTGGGATTACAGGTGTGTGCCACACTGTTCAGTCTCTGTTACAGTCTCGGTGCACCCTGGGGATGGGACAGGCCAGGCACACTGGGGAACAAACCCTGGTGCTTGCACCTGTCCTAAGCAGGTGTGTTAGTCTGCTGAGCTATTTGGCCAGTGCTTACATTTGCTGTATTTTATCATGTGTGCTGTGGGATGGACACTTGCTCTATGATCTTATGATATCTTGTATTTTTATATGTATTATGTATTGCATGACAAAGATGAATGTACCCAAGAAACTGCAGCTATTGTGTCTGTGCACATGTATACTGAGCTTCTTATTTTGTTTTGCTAGACAATTAGTCTTTCTTCTTTCAGGCGACCATCCTCTAGCAATTTTCATGTCTCCAAAATGGTTTTGTATTAATAGTGTTTAGACAAGATATCACATTGGCATCTTATGCTATGAATAACTATTATGAAGCCAACAATACGCAATGTATTAATTATTGTAACTATCCTAGCAACCTGTTTTGAAACTGTCACAATGCCGTTTCTTTCCTCAACAAAATTAATATAGAAAGCAAACAAACAAAATGGTTTTGTGTGAAGGCAAGGCCATTTCAAGTGCCATATCCCAACAAGGTAGAATGGAATGATGAGCCCAGGACAGTAGGACCCTCGGCCTACAAGACAAAAGCCAGACAAATGAAGCCACTTCCTGATGGCTTATATCAGTATAAACCGCTAATTGCAAGACAGGGTGCTCTTTCCCAAAATGAAATTATTTTCTCCCCCACTCAATTACTAGGGTAATTGCTGCAACTCTCAGCGCTCTTTTCACTGAGCAAGTCTAACCTTGCTATCAAAAACTCTCATTTCATATCAAACCAATGAGTTGCTCCAGCCAACTGCCCCTCCATGGAGGCTTTCTGTCATGATATTACAATTGGCATGGATCCTACTTTTTTCTGTGCGTATTTTGAGGTGAAATTAGTTTTGCATGGTCTCAATGCCTTTCACATTCACAACTATTTGAAAATGCCATCAATAATAAATATTTAGCCAAAGTGTTTTCATATTCATACCTTCTCCCTCTCTCCTTACAAGTGCTTCTTGTTTTTTTGTGTAGCGTGCACTTTCTCCATGCCCAGAAATGTTATTAACATTAACAAGTGTTCTCTTTGGCACTAGCAGGGATCTGCGAAGGGAAATGGCTTGGAATATGCAATGGGAAATTACAAATCAAATAAGAGCTGTGATGCAGATTGTGGAGTTGTGGCTGGGAAACTCAATAAGCTCTAGTCAGTGCTGTTGGGGGAAATCGGGGCAAAACTAATTTTGATGGGAACATGTCATGGGATTGCAGGGAAGATCTAGAAGATATATGCTTCTAGATTAAAAGCAATTAAAAGATGTTTTCATATTTAATTTTTAGGTTTACTAAGGAGTCACTTGGTGTCATGTTTAAGTGAATATCGGTCACTATTCCGGAGAACTAGTGGACATAAGAATCCTTTGGAAGTTTTATAGATAGGCAGATTTCTGCACCACCTTGCACCATCCATCAGCAGGTCTGGAGGGCAGCCTTGAAGTTTCCATTTCTCCTAAGCTCGTAAGCAGTACTGATAGTGCTGAGTCCTGAGAGGATATGGTATTTTTGGCTAGCGGGTCCTATGGCAGATAGATGGTGGTGGAAACAGGATGATAACAAAACTATTTTTGTTTATCAATATGGAGAGATGCAGTAGAAGTGTTTTGTGCCATGTCTCAGAAAAGGATAAGAAGAAACAACTGTTTTTGCCTTATCCTGGGAACCTGCAGGACAGTGAGGAAATCTGACTTGAACCTTGAAAAATGACAAAGTTTCCACAGAGAGTTGAAAGAGAATTCCAGGCAGAGTGGATGAAATGCACAGATTTTAGGATGCTTTTGGAAAACAGAGCTGGAAGTGAAAGGAAATGATCACACATGGTATCTACAAATAGAATGCAGACTTTTATAAAGAGGGTTGATAGACTCCTTCTGAAGTGTTTGGGAAATTATCAATCCATGAAAGGATTTTTTTTTTTTTTTTTTTTTTT
>PVKA01054455.1:0-10761 GCA_004027165.1 Ctenomys sociabilis
AATGTTGAAAAAGATGTGGTATTTCTATATAATGGAGTATTACTCAGCTATTAAGAATGATAAGTTCGAAGCATTTATACTGAAGTGGATGCCACTTGAACATATACTCATAAGTGAAATAAACCAGACACACATGTGTAAATATCATACAGTCTCCCTAGTATAACAAGCGAAAAGCAGAAATACCAAAGGAAACGTACAAGTAAAATCAATTGAATCAGATAAGGCAAAGTGAATGGCATATGCTGCAGGATACTAATCAGCTTTTCTTCTGGATGGTTAACAACCTAAGATCACAAGTCAGAGTTGGAGAAATAGAAGAGCCACAAGGCTAGCCAACATTTTGGCCCTAGCCTTTCAAGGTCAGCGAAGACTCAGGATATAGGAGAACCTGTACTGCAACATCATGAAACTCAGCTGAGCTCCAAATTTTCTGAACAAGGAGATTATGGAGCCACAGAGGAAAGAGATTGAAGTTCTATAGTGTGCCTGGGGAGAGTCACATGAAGAGAAAACTTTCTCTCAAGCTGTCACAGAGAGCAAATTGGTCAAGCATTAGCCATGACTCATCCACATGGATGACACAGACAAAGGAACTCCAGAATAATGTACAGGACTACAAGATAAACCCTGAGAGGAGTTCACTGACCACATAGGAAATATAAAGTTCATGTGTTGATATATAAGTCTTGATCTATCTAGGTCTTAACCATCCAGCAGAAAAGTATAAAAATGAAGTATACATCGTGGGGCCATAATATTAAGCTGAGCTGTAAATGACTATGGTCGACAATTTATTTGAATAACTCACTATTGTTGTAGAATGCTGACTGTGTTGGATTGTGGTGTCGATTTCAAGCACCTAAGTTAGTTGAATGACAATGGAGTGCCCACCTTTGACAGATATAGACAAAGGAAGGGGTGTAGAAAGAAAAATATCATGATGTGTGTGTATAGACAGTACAGTTGGGATAGATAACACTGTGCTTCTACATAATTCTATGAGAGGCAAGATCTGCACTAATGGTGGTTAGACAGGATATTATGTTGGCTTCTAATTCTACAGTCATCCACTAGGAAAATAATTATTGAATTTTTGATATAATTTAGGTGTAAAAAAATAAGATAAGTAAGCAGCTACACTCTTAATTCACTGATAAGAGATATCTGCTAAAATAATATCTGTAAATATAATTCCAAAACATTATGAAAACAGTTTGCAATGTATTAATTCATTGAATCTGTATTGTTAAGGTGTCTTTAAACTGTCTGATTGACATTTGTAGTTCAACAAAATAAAAAAAAATAAGGAAATCAACCAACAACACATGTTGGAGAGGTGTAGGGAAAAGGGAACACTTCTCCAGTGCTGGTGGGAATGTAGACTGGTACAACCATTGTGGAGGTCAGTGTGGAGACTCCTCAAAGGAGTAGGACTAGAAATCCCATTCAAGCTGACTATCCCCCTACTGGGAATTTTCCCAAAGGAAATGAAAATATTGTATCATAGTGATATGTGTGTACCTATTTTTATATCAGCACAATGTGTGATAGCAAAATCTTGGAAACAACCAAGATGTCCATCACATGAGGAATGGTTGAAAAAGATGTGGTATTTCTATATAATGGAGTATTACTCAGCTGTCAAGAATGATAAACTGGAAACATTTATACTGAAGTGGATGCCACTTGAACATATACTCATAAGTGAAATAAACCAGACACACATGTGTAAATATCGTGTGGTCTCCCTAGTTTAAGAAGCGAAAAGCAGAAATACAAATGGATACGTACAACAACTAAAATCAATTGAGTCCGATAAGGCAAAGTGAATGGCATATGCTGCAGGATGCCTTATCTTTCTCATGTCACTTTTCTGCTGCTGGTTCCCTCCTCTCCCCTTCTGTTTAATTGCTTGCCATGCTTGGTGATTCCTTTCTATTGTTTTTCTTGGGATTGTGATCATTGTTACCTCTTTTGAGAATATCTTTCAGTGCTCTTTATAGGGTTGCTTTTGTGATCATGAATTTCTTCAGTTGTTCTTTGTCATAGAAGTATCTTATTTCTCCATTAACTTTGGAAAATAGTTTTTGAGATACATCAGTCTTGGTTGGAAGGTGTTTTCTTTCAATACTTGAAATATCTCACTCCAAGCTGTTCTTGACTTAATGGTTTGTGTTGATAATTTGCTATGACTCTCATGGACCTTCCTTTTTAGATGGTCTGTTTCTTTTCTCTAACAGATTTTAGTATTCTCGGCTCACTGACTGGATTGAAGAGAACAACTGTTGGAAGATAATGAGCAGAGAGTTAGTGACTATTGAGCTGAGTTTTGATGAATGAGAGAAAGTGACTTTATTATTATGTTGGGATGTAGAACCCAAGTATGAGGAGCATGTTAGATTCCCATGCTTTCTGTGAGGAAAGAGTAAGGTTATATTAATTATTCAGAGCCTGAAAGCCACAGCCTTAGCAACAGTACTCACATAATGGATCTAATTAAAAATGAACCTCAATAATGGTGTGAATTAAGGGCACTAGTGATCACTTATCTGCTTCCAGAGAAGTAATATAACCTTGTTTTCTGGAGAGGAGCCAAGGTCTTCTAGAGGTTCTCAGGAATACCTTTCTTTTTAATCCTGTAAAACTTCTACAGACCATGTCCCATGTGGGATTTTTATAGCTTATCACCTTGTCCCTTCATAAAGGACAGGAATCATTCCTTTAGAATTGGGAATAAGGCTCTACTTGAACAGCTTTAAGGCTGTTCTTCTTTTGTCCTTATCAGATTTTTTGTTCCCAAGGAGACTCAGACCAGTCTTTCTGTATTTTCTTGCAATAAATGACAGCCAACTCCTTGAAAACCTAAATTACCTTTATGAATTATAAATTTGTTTGTGTTTTATAGATAATTGCTTATCAGTTAATAAGCTCCTTTTTCTTACATTGCTGCATGGATTTACAGCACTGTAAATGCCTCTCCAAAGTACACATAGGTATATAGCTTCTTCTAACATATGTATTTTCTTAATAACAATGCCCAGGTAAGAGACAAGAGCTCCACTTTTAAAGCAGAGGCCCCTAGGGAAGTGGGCCTCAGTGCCCTGTTGTGAACTGACAACTGTTTAACCTGCTTTTCAATATTTGACAGTGCTACTTTCATCAGTGGACCACACTTCTTAAGGGTCATAGAATAAAACACTACTGATTTCTTACCTGCTTGCATAGGTCTGAGAGATCACATGGCACAAGAGTTACTAACATCTCAATATATATGAAACGTAAACCTGCAGTGATGCAGGATTAGTAGTAGTGCAAGCTTGGGGCTGACTAGATAGCTCAGCAGATTAAAGTGCCTATGTAGGCAGATTCAGTGGCCAGGGGCTCTACTCCTGGCCTGCCATGCCACCCCCGCCCCCAAGACACTATGAGACTGTGAATGAGACTGAGCATGGTGGTATGCACCTGGAATCCCAGCACTCGGGAGGCTGAAAAACAAGAAGGATCACTAGGAGTCTGATCTGTGCAGTGAGACCTTGTAGACCCTGTACTAAATACATTATAAAAACAAGTTTGTAGTACAAGCTTCATGATAATTTCAGGAGTATCAAAGACTATGATCTAATTCTTGGGAAGGCATTCTCCTATTAATTACAAGTAGCCATGTGCTTTAAAAAGTCACTCTGACCTAATGGGGAGTCAGGAATTGTAGTTTTTGTCCTAAAGTTAGTTTTGTGGCTTCCACTGTTAGCATAGCAGTAGCTGCTGGTGCTTTCACACTTGGTGATCATCCTGCATGCCCTCCATCTGATCTTTTGAAAGGTATGCCACAGGGCAGAGTTCTTCTCCTAGTCTTTGAGTAAAAATGGCTGAAGCCCTTCTTTCTTCTAACACATAGAGGAAAAATAGTTTTCTTAAACCAAATTACAAACAGTTTATTGTAGAGCTATATAAAAGATATAAAATTAAAAATGCCAACCATCTTTAAATATTCCAATTCTCCTACAGCACAGTTTTCCACATTTTTATTACTACAGCTTGTTTTAAGGAAAAGGTAAAAAATCAAAACAGATAAAAAAATATTTAAATCTTTGGATACCTTTATTCTATGGCCTTCATAAAAACACAAAAGAGGCTAATTTTTCCATTATAGCTTGAAATATTAAAAATATTGATTACTAATTTATAATTAGCAATGAACTGTATTCTGAGTGTCAGTGATGTAAGTCATGGCTGTCAAAATAATTTTGAACACTGTGAATCCTAAAATATAACGGAATGAATCATCATCACAGCAAAACACCAGGTATATCAGGAAAAGCAGGCGAATTGATGCCTAGTTTCAATGTCTTAAAAAAAAAGAGGGTAGGGTTACTTATTTGAAAATACAGCTAAGTACATTCCTATCTATGATTATTTACATTTTTATACTGAAAATATTTACTATTTGAACAAATCCTGCTACAAAATGAAGTTCTCACACAACATGAATAATTTACCCTTTTGGAATAATGTATCAAATATTCACTTTTGCTCAAAATATTAAAAACAAATTTAAAAAATCTTAAGCCTGAAAAGCTAAGAAAAAAAGAGACTCACCCAGAACTTCACTCATTAGCACATCAACTTCTCCAAAGACACAGTATGTTTGCTAACTTTAGAATGTTTATTTTTTTAAAAAATAGTTGCTCTTTATACAGCTATACAAAGTTCTTAATGTTTCTTTGGCAATGGAATTTTACAACTATATAAAAAAAGTTACCTTTGCCTAAGAAACGGTATTTACTGTGTGTACATAGTTAACTGACAAAATTCTCTACCATCCAGCACCCTAATTAATTGACAAAATAAGCTACCTCATATTATAGGATTTCAAAAAAAAAAAAGACACACACACACACACACACACACACACACACACAAGCTTTCTGTAGCTCAAAACAGTATCACGGCCCTATCTTGCAATCATTGCCAAATACCATTTAGTGATAAGAAAAATCCTCTCAGTGATGAAAAAATACTTGTAAGTCCCAGTTAAGTACTGTTTTGGTTTATCTATGTATAAGAAATTACTTAACTTTCTGCTGTTCTATATATATTTAATGCTCATTTCTAAAATGAGCCTTCCTCTCCCCCAAAAGTAGCTATGTTGTATCTTTGAAATTAGTCAGAAAAATAAAACCTGTGCTGGAGACAAACATAAAGCAAATTCACTTCTTCATTCTTCACAAAGACTGAAACCAATTTTCAGGACCATGAAGAGCTACAAATTCACCCATTTTCAAAGACTTGTTCGAAGACTATGCAGCACCTTTGTTGTCTTTCTTTTAGAAAACAGTAGGACAATCCAGACCTTTTAAGGTCCAAAAGTTTTGTTTTTCCTATATTCAAAATCTGCAAACTCTCTTCTGCCATGACCTCTTCTGAATCCACCATGAAATCCCAGAAGTGTAATAAAGGTACCACCTCTGCCACTACCATATCCTCTGCCACCACGGAAACCAAGACCTCCTCTGCCTCCTCTGTACCCTCCACCGCCACGGTTTGGACATAGTGGAATCCCGAAAGTTTCATCATTTAATCTCCTTTCTTCAGCCCAGGTTGGTCTTCGTTCTCCATTATCATCACAAGAAGTGTTATCAAAGAATGATTTAGTTTTTTCGTAGTAGCAATTAGGACCATGAGGGTCTTCTTCATCGGCATTTCCTTCACTGTTTTGGGTATCAACTCCAGCATCTCCCTTATCTTCACCATTTACAGGTTTCTCTTGTTTTTCAAGTTTATCTTCTTTTAATTTAAGTTTACTATGAAATTCTCTGTCAATCTCCTCTTCATTAAATTGTGCATTTGCACTTTCAAAGTCAAAATCTTTTTCAAATTTCATGGGACCATCTCTCCGAATAAATACGAAAACTTCCCCAGCCACCTTGATGTCCTCCTCACCCTCTCCTTGGAGTTGAAGGAGCACCTGGAACTAGTTGTCTCTTATTGTTGTTTCTGGGTTGCTCATTTTCTGGCCTTGAAACTTTGTGTACTTCAGCTCACCTGTGCTCTTGATTCTCTATTGCTTTTTGGCTGGTAGATGGCAAAGGCCTCATTGATACAGGGCTCCTTCTCCCAACAGGTGCTAGAGAAGGTAAGTGGGCCAAGTCAGTCTACTACTTGCTCCATGGTTGGACTTTTTCTCAAAGGATCTGAGGGCTTGAACGACCTTGAGATAACTGTCTTTATAGATCTTGTATTCTACATAAAGGCAGATCCAACTGCACTACTTCAGAATAAAGTACCATTGTTTGATGCTTCTGATCCAAAGGATATCAAGGGACTTCCAGCAACACCAACAGAACCAAACTGCTGCCCAACCAATGAACTTGGACTGAACTGGCTGTATGTTGGCATCCTGCCAAAAGGTCCATAGGCACTCACTGATTGGAATGAAGAAATAGATGAACCTAATGAACACTGGGTCCTGAGGCAAAGAACACTGTGGTTTTGGTGCCTCACAAACAGTGAGATCTTTAATAGAACTTCCACGGAATATAATGTATCCAAAGACTTCATCTTGAGGTGGTATTGGAGATCTGTTGGCCGGTGTTCTCTACCATGTGATCGAACTTTGGCGAGGGCTATGGTGGAGTTCTTGGTGTCGATGGAATAGAGGACCCCCTCGTAGCAGATCTCCGCCTTAGAAATGAGGCTGATCTTGCTGCCCATGTAAAGAGTGCCCCCGCTCATGGCGCCACCGCCGCTCCCGGCCACTCGCAGAGGCAGATCCCGCTCCGCTGTCGCCGCTCCCCACACCCACTCGCTCAGTTGGTGCCTACAGCAGCTGCCTCAGACCCAACACACCCGCCTCACAGGCTCCACTTCCGTCCCCCAGCCTCCTGCCCTCAAACCGTGGCATGGCGGTGGCTGGAAAAATTGTATTTTAAGAAATGTATTTTATTTTACCATACAGCAGGATCCACCTGTTCACTAACTAGGTCAGACCAACATGGCATACTCCCAACAAATCAAATCCATTTGGGGCTTTGCCAGAATTTGACAATTGTCCTTAATTTTGCTGCTAAATCTTATTTTAGCAAGGAAATACAGCACTGTGAGACAATTAGAAACTCATGATTAACATTGCCCTCAAAGTGGCATTTCAGAGTGAAATAAAAATTCTCCCCTGTACCCAGACTGTGGCTACAGATCTGAAGGAGGATTTTCCAGGAAGGTAACTCAAAACAGAATGGAGTAATTAAATAGGTTCACCCATGACATCCAGCATTACACTGGGTTTCTCACAGGAGATGATAATATCAGTCAACAGGATCGTTGCAGTTTCCCTTGGGCCCCTGCAAAACAGGAAATGAGGTCCTGCCTGTCCTATAACCTCTCTGGGAGCAGGCACAGGCAACCCCACAGTCCATGGTCAGGCCCACTGGATGTCTCACACTCAGAGCAGGACTCAGCAGTGGCTTGGCCTAACGTCCAGACTTCTTGGCCTCAGTCATCCTTAGATTTTCTATTAGATGATTTGGGTGAGTTTAAATATTGCCAATTCCAACAGCTACATTTTTTTTAGCAGAACCAGGGATTGAACTCAGGCCCTTGCGCTTGCCAGGGAAGCATTTATTGCAATGAGCCATCTTACCAGCCCAACAGCTATAATTCTCCTTTTTTCTTTTCTTTTTTGAGCCTGCTCCATTTCCAGAGTGGTGAGCACAGAAAAGACCATGTGTAATACATGGGGTCATATTGTCTGAGATCCCATCTGAAGTACCTGAACAATCTGCAACTAGGGTAATTGTCTTTCTGGCTGGCCTTTACTGACTTCAGTCCACAAGTGGTGATTTTATTTATTTATTTTATGTGTTTATTACAGGATCTACAG
Organism: Ctenomys sociabilis; assembly: GCA_004027165.1. Lineage (NCBI taxonomy): Eukaryota > Metazoa > Chordata > Mammalia > Rodentia > Ctenomyidae > Ctenomys > Ctenomys sociabilis. Next base: position 7,880 of record PVKA01054455.1, read on the forward strand.
AGTCTCAGTACATAGATTGAACTCGTAGTGATTCTCCTGTTTTCAGCCTCCCAAGTGCTGGGATTACAGGTGCGCAACACCAGGCCCAGCCTCAGAGCACCCCGGGGGTTGTGGCTGGCATAGCATGCCATGGATCAAACCATGGCGGCTGTGCTCTGCCTAAGCAGGTGCTTCAGTCCACTGAGCTCTTTGGCTGGCTATTATACAAGTGGCGATTTTAAAAAGAAGAAAAAAAATGCAACCTTGAAGTAGACATATGGGCCTCTAACAGCTGAGAAAAACCCAGAGGCAATGCACTTCTGTTTCCCACCTGCCACATAGTGAGGCACTCCAAGAATATGCTTCTGGTGCCAATCCTGTGTCCCCTAGCCTAGAAGTGACAGAAAAAGAAGAAAGAAACTACTTGGCTGACTAAGCCAAATATGTTGGTGATGGGATGCAGGAGGCTCCTTCTTCAGGTGCTTTCTAGATTCTTCTGCTCTGAACAAACAACTGTTTAAGAAAAGAACAAACAATAGTAAAGGGTTTTTTTTATTAATTTTATTGAGAAAAAAATTGCAATGAGACAGTTTCAAAACAAGTTCGTAGGAGAGTTACAGCAATTAATACATTGCATATTGTTGTCTTTGAGGTAGTCATTCAGAGCACAGAATGCAGACATGTTATCCTGTCCAAACACCATTAGTACGAATCTTTCTTCTTATTGAATGAAGAGAAAGTAGCTATACATCCATCCTAACTATTTTGCATATACAGATACAAAACATTCCTTCATTTATATCACCATTTTTTTAGTTTTGTCAGAGATGAGTATTCCATTGTCATCCAAATACTGTAGGTGCATGAATTCAGCAAAATATTTCAATATAGTCCAGTAGTCCACAATAGTAGAGGGATTATCCACAAAACTGGCAATGTCTGAATTTGATGACTTGAGCCTTCCAAAGCTCAGCATATTATCATGGCTTCACTTTTCATACATCATTTCTATACTTTTCTGCTGGATGTTTAACATCAATCAAGTCCCCTCAGGATTTATCCCGAAACCCTGTACAGCAGCTTGTAGATCCTCTGTCAGTGCCAGTCATGCAGATGAGTCATGGCCATTGCTTAACCAATTTGCTCTTTGTGAAAGCCTGAGAGAATGTTTTCTCTCCATGCGACTCTCTTTAGGCACAAATCACATCATCAACCACATTCCTCTGTGGCCCCATAATCTCCTTGATCAGAAAATTTTGGACACAACTGAGTAACATGATGTTATAGTACAGGTTGTTCTGTGTCCAGAGTCCTCACTTCCCTTGAAAGGCTAGGGCCAAAATATTGGCTGTCCTTGCAGCCCTTCTTCTTCTTTAATTTTTGGTCTGCAAACTTAGGTTATCAACCCTCCAGAAGAGAAGCTTATTATTGCCCTACAACATATGTAAGTGGGTTTAATCTCACTATATATCTGAATATCAAACATCTTAGGCATAATATGGAGCATGCATTTTTCATCAAATGTTGATAAACTTTAAGTCTCTACTGAATATGGAAAAAGAATTTTAAAAATAAATATTTTTAAAATGCACCAACAGTTACATATTTTTACACAGTAATTTAGAAATCTAACCACATATAGCGTTGTAGCAAGATAGTGCTATGATATTTATTTCTTGCCTCATTTCTTCATTTATTACCCTTTAAAAAAACACTTACTTGAGATAAAGTCTGGCCATAACTTGTATATCTTGAAAACCAGCATATATTTAGAAGAACAGAATAAAAGGCAGGTGTGACACCACTATTACACATTGCTATCTTCTGTGAAGTGTCTCAGTTCATAGATATCAGCATATATACTTAATCAGAGTGAGAATCTCACCAAGTAACTGCTACTTCCTTTTTTATTGTTTGAATTTTTTAATTTCTTTATTTGTATTTTGACTTAAGGAGTGAAAAATAGAAGCAAAAACAAATAGAAAAAATGACATAAACAGGCTAACATGCAATAATACATATGTTACAAATTTTCAAAACATGGATAGCTAATCCAATGCATATCAGCAGTCCACAATAGAAGTGGGTTATCAACAGAAGTTGTTGATTTGAGCTATTCACAGCTCAGTATATTAATATGACTGTACTGTAACTGCTACTTTCAACAACTTGTTGATAGCACGCAGGATCATTGCCTTGGCTATCCTGTATGTATAAATGTATGGTTTTGCACCTATCACATTTCCTAGCTTTTCTCCTTGACCACTTTATGTTGTCTACTCCTCAAGTTCTCGCTTTCTTTTTAATTGTGTTATACTTTTCTATTTGTATTTCTTTTTTTGAGTTATTATACTAGAGAGAGACTGTATGATGTTTACATATGGGTCTGGTTTATTTCACTTATGAGTTTATCTTCAAGAGGCATCCACTTATATATGAAGGCTTCAGGTTTATCATTCTTTATGGATGAGTAATACTCCATTGTATAAAAATACCACATCTTTTTCATTTTCTTCAGGGGACCAACATCTTAGTTGTTACCAAGAATTGGCTATCACAAATTGTGCTGCTATAAACATAGGTACATATATATCACTATAATATGACATTTTCAGTTCCTCTGGAAAAAATTCCCAGTAAAGAAATAGCTGGTTTGTGAAAGGTATTGTTTCTATAGTTTCCCTTTCAGTCTGTTTGTTATCTGTAGAGGAATGCTATTGACTTCTGCGTATTGATTTTGTATCCTGCTATGCTACTGAATTTCCCTATCAGTTCTAGTAGTTTCTTCGTGGAATTTTTGGGGTCTTCCAAGTAAAGTATCATGTCGTCTGCAAATAGTGATAATTTAACTTCTTCTTTTCCTATTCTTATTCCCTTTATTTCTCCCTCTTTTCTAATGGCTG
>PVKA01054456.1:0-10759 GCA_004027165.1 Ctenomys sociabilis
ATATATTTTCTGATTTTGTGTGTGTGTGTGTGTGTGTGTGTGTGTGTGTGTGTGTGTGTGACTCTGTCAGGTACACAGAAAGTGATATGTAGAGAGACCCTAGGATATGCTGCTCCTTACAGCCCTCTAGCATCCTTAGCTTCCTAACATTTCCCTTTCAGACTCTGCATGCATCTAAGTCACAGCTCAGCCTGCACCAGTCTGAGTGCCACCTTGTCAAAACTAAAAGATAGGATGGCCAGACTTAATGACTTCCCCGCAGGGCAGCTGCCTCTAACCACCACCTTGCCAGCATGGCCCGTAATCTTCCAAACCTCTCAAATCAGAGGTTTCAGATCTCACTTTTCTTTGGAGTCAGGAGTCCATGTTATATAATAGCTATTTTTCTTCCTTGAGGAGACCTAAATTAAAAGATGAACATTTGGAATTTGAGACTCTTTGTCCAGACAGTGCAGAAAATCTCTTTGTATGGAAGCAAGAAAATAGCTGATGCAAACCATAGCAAGGCACAAAGCATGCAACTTTTAACTACTGTAGGACTAATGGACTGATTATGACCTCGTTCCTGCTGGGGCCTAAGAATCTGCAGTCATCCTTCTTTTCTAGAAGTTAGATAATAGCCTGTGTTGTTCCTTCTTTTAATTTCAAAAACTAGCAATCCCTGTAGTCCTTAGTGATTTAGCCAACTAAGCAATTATAGGAGATGGCTGGATTCATCTGCTTTCCCAAATAGATTTGAGGATGAGAATGAGTACATTCAGACTTTCATTCTTCCAAAAAGCCAATCAAACTCCTACTGTTTTGTAAGGTCATTGAATATCTCCTACAAGGTCCTTCCAGAACTCTGGCAAGGAGCCTCTCAAGTCAGCCATCTAAGCCAGCAGTATTAATCAGGTCTCCTTTACTTGAAATTACCAGAAGCCCCTCAAACTAGCAGAAGCATCTCAAATGAGCTTATGGATAACTGCATAGACAGATGATAGACAGACAGACAGACAGATAAGCAGATGACAGACAGATGACAGGTTTATGTGCTACTTAATATCTTAGAGGAATAAAAGTCAAGGGACAAATGATCCAAAATATTAACAGATCTCCGTCTCTCATTGTTATCCTCTGTGCTGAATTCATTTACACAAGCTCTGCCAAGTGATAACAAAGATGGTGGTCCTCATCCATCTCCTGCAGATCATGTCATTCTTGGGTCCAGTCTCAGAAGGAAATAGATTTGCTTTATCCCAGTACCTGCACCCATTTTCACACAAAGCTTTTGGTCCTACTTAGATCACACACAGTGTGTGAGTGCTGCAAGCTTAAGAGATGTCTTAAGAATGGCCTGACTGGATCCACAGTCCTACATTTAAAGAGAAATCAAGGATTCATGGTTGATGGTTTTTGCAGATACAGGGGACACATTACTGCAAACACAATGCATATCCAAAATTATAGTTATCCATTTAAACTTAACAAAAGCAAAACAGAGGTAGATATTCATTGGCAAATATAATTTTAGTGCTAATTTGTTACTGAAAAATAGGTGATACAATAAAGCAAAAAGCTGGGAAAGAAATATTAAGTACAACAAATATTGAAGTTAAATTATTAGCTCTTACATTTCTTATATTTTACTTTCTTCTGAGTCAGTATTTTATGATGGTCTTCATAGGATTAGGAATAACTTGTATTTAGAATTGTTGACTTCTCAGTGTATATATATTAGGCAAACAGAGCAATGCAATGCAAACATAATATCAAATAAATATAAGGGAATTTTAGTTCAATAATCTCAACACCATGAAGAAAATTCTTTATTCAAACAAGTAACTTCTAATTTATTCTTATTACTTTCCAGTGTTTGTCCTTTTGTAACATTATTCTAACACAATTGAAAGTTAAGCAGAATTTCACATTCTGGCTTTAAGTAAAATGTGTTTTAGATAGCAATATTTTTATATTGCTATCTACATTTTATGAATATAATTAGAATGTGTGCATAGTATTTGTTGGTTAAATATTTTATACTTCATTTGCATAGCTCCCAATGCTCAATATGAAATTATATTTTCATTTTAATATTGTAAATAACATCACAGTAAACATCATGATGTATGAAGCTTTATCTTTTCTAAAGAAAGCTTTATCTTTTCTTATATTTTTAATGTCAAAAAATTAGAATTATTGTGCAAAGTTATGAACAAAGTTAAGGTTATAATTCTTGCCACACATTGCAGAATATAATGCTGAAGGAATTAAGAAAATGCAGTACATACACAGGATGGAATATTATTGAGCCACGCAAGGAATGAAGTGCTGTCATTTGTGACAACATGCATAGAATTGGAGATCATTGTGTTAGATAATAGTTATCCAGAGACAAGTGTTACACCATCTCATAAATGTTGGAGGAGAATGGTTAACAGAGGCTGCAGAGAGTGGAAGGAGGGAAGGGTTGATTCGTCAGTGGATACTGACTTACAGTTAGATGCTGAGTTACAGTTAAGTAAGGGTAAGACTCTCTGCTATGAGAGTACAAGTGGAATGGCTGCAGATACCATAATACACTATATATTTCAAGGAGGTAAAAGATTTTTCACTATAGAAAATGTTTTCACCATAGAAAGTCTTTTTGCCATAGAGAAATGATAAAAGTTAGGAATTACACAACATTTGCTTTTCAGTATCTGGATTTTTATCATTTTTAATTACTGATGTTTCTTGTGTTCTGCCTGAGAAACTCTCTGCTTTAATTCCACAGGAATATTATCCTGTATTTCATGAGTGTTGCTGTCATGTTTATGTCTAAGAGCCATTTCAGTTTAATTTTTATATAACTTCAGATATGTGTAGGTTTCCTAACAACTATGATATATAGTTTTTACTTACTGTTGCTTAATAGAATTTGAGGCATTGTATCCATCAAAAGACCAGCTCTTACTCAGACATAAGCAAAATCACACTGAGTCTTCTGGGTATGCCACCCATTCTTATTCCCAGCCTCAGTTGTACAACTCCAGCCATTTCTGTAGCCCCAAGGGAAGCTCTCTGGCTTCTCTGTGAGCTGAACACACCTGCTCCACACTCCGAAAGAGCTAGGATTAGTGTGTAGCTCACCAGGTATGTTTCCTTTTTCTCAAACATCATAGTCTCTTACTATTCATTTATGAGTGCCTGAAAATGATTACCTTATTTGTTTTCTATAACTTTGTAATGGGTTTCATTGGGAGGATAAGTCCAAAATCAATATTTGCATTATGGTTGAGCTTAAAAATGTTAATAATTTTTAATTAATATTTCCACTGGGAATTGTTACCATAAGAGTATTATTTGCTCATGTCCCTATCCTTGTGGCAAACTCTTACACAAACTTATGCATCTGTCATGTGACATATTCTTTAGGGTAAAGTTTTTAGGTATAACCTTCCAGTAACCTATCAGAATATTTCAAAATGCCTACTGAAGAGAATAAAATCTTTAGAAAACCAAAATATTAAATATTTAAACTCTCATACACTTCTGCTATTTGATAAAATAAAACCTAGAGGACAAAGTGACTCTTTTGATCCTGAAGTTGCTTCCTGTCTGTTTTGCCACATACTTTGCCTTCAGTGGGTTTCTCATGATATCAACTTCATATTTGTAACCATAGTCCTGCCCTTATAACACGAGAAAACAAGTCTACATAGATAATATTCTCTCTAGCCATATTACTTTTTCTCCAGACAATATTTTCTTTGCTTACATAATTCTCTTATTTTCTTTCTCATTATTCTTAATAACTAACAAAAAGCATGAGAAGTATGAACAGAGGATAAATGATAGTCATATTCAGAAGAACATGAGCAATATGCATGCGAACATTGTCACCATGGATAATCATTTTTTCCTTCAGGGTGACGAGGCCTCTTCAATTTGCATACACACATTCTATTTAACAAAAATCAACTGGAGAAAGAGCATCAACTGTAGACAAAATGAGTCAGATCTTGTTTTAGTTTTCTTTTTCTCTCACTAGCTATGAGAGCATAGGTGATTTCACTTAACAACAGTGGTGCCTTTGTTGCATCACCCATAAAATGAAATTGGACAAAAGATTATAGCAATTATCATTTATTGAGCATTTTCAACATACCAGGCAATGTACCAAGAGTATGTGTAATGTGGTTTAAACTTAACAAATCTATGACAATTATTATTTTATTATTATTATTAATTATTATTATTATTATTATTATTATTATATTACATCATTGAAAACAAAGGTTCAGCATCATTGAGGATCACTAAGTGATATGAACCAATCTGAAATTTAAAACTTTCTGGCTTCAAATCCTAAGCCAGTAACTGCCATAACTCCAGGTGAGTCTGGGCATAGTGGCACATGACTGCAATCCCAACCAACACTTGGGAAGACAGCTGCAAATTCAGCACCAGCCTGGGCTACATATTAAGTTCAAGACCAGTCAAAACTACATGGTGAGACCCTGTCTCAAAAAGAAAAAAAAATTGAAACTTTTCACTTATTAAACATTCTTTTCTATGCTACTAATCATAATATAGTATTGAGAAAAAGCTTTCATGAAAACTGAAAAATCTTATCATTTCTTTTGAGCTCAATTCAGGCTTTTGTTCATTGTCTACTTGTCAGATTTAGTTCCTACGCAAAAACTTTGCCTGACACAACATTCTGAATTAGGGTTAACATACTGCTGGAAGTTAGCAGATTTTCATAGCAAATTGCATGACATTTGTTTAAAAAAAGGTACTTTGCCATTAGTATTTCTGTTAGTTTGATGTACATTTTAACAATCACAAGTCCTAGAAATGTTCTACTCCATTTATGCTATTATATTTTTGTACATCTAAGACTATGTATCAGATCATAATAGTAATTTCACATATCCTGATTCTAGACAGACTTAATTCCCAGTAAATATTCTCAGTCAAAATTCACTTAGTTCATTTAGTTAGCATTTAACATTTAGTAAATATTTTGGCATCTTATTTGTCTAACACTGTGTTAAATGCTAAACAAATATAAAAGTACTTTAGAGTGAGTACACCATAGGAGGCAACAAAATTAGAATAGATCAGAGAAATTATCCTATACCAATATTACTTCAATGAGAGTGGAAATGTCCTTAAACTTTGGAGAAAGAGCATATAGAAAAAGATGTAGAGGAATAATGGTGTTTGAAGATTGATTCAGAAGTTAGGGAAAGAAAGAATGGTCTTATTCCAAAAATTGAATCTAATTCACAGTGGTCGAATCACTAAAGAGTGGTGCTGAAAAATAATATTGAAAAGTAGACCGATTCATTCTAAAGACCTTTGAAGGTCACAGCATGGCACTTGTGACCTTTATCTGAAAAGATATAATCAATGAAGTGAGATGATCAGATTTGTACCGTAGAAAACAGTACAAACACCATGCATAGAGTATATTCATCAGCTTTCTAGGCACTGAGAAAAAACATATGACTCCCACAATTTTAAAAAGGAGCAGTTAATTTGATTCAGGGGATTTAGTTCTTGGTAACTGACTCCAATATCTGTAATATAAAATAGTTAGCATAGATGCACTGAGTGAAATAATCATATAGACTGCCCACAAAATTACCTATTTCCTAAGAAATGAATATTATTCCAAAGAATCCTGCTTCCACATTAAAGCAAAAAGCACTTGAATGGCACTAGGGAAAAGCTAATATGCACCATTATTGACCAGTATAGTGGGAAATAGAAAGGTTTCATTGAGAGTCTTAAAGACTTGCAGGTATACTTACCTGTGCCTCACAGTAAAGAATATTTCACACCCAGTTACATTTAGAAGTGAAATGTATCACAAGAATATGCAGCTGAAATTGGTAACAAAGTTTGATCAGAAGAAAGAGAAGTATCAGCTAAAATATTAAAGCCAAAGGCAATTACATTAAATGTCAGTGAAAAAGTGTTAATTAGGTGCTTTATCCCAGTGTAGTCTAAAGCGTTGGAGGAGAATCATGAGAAGGTGTGGTTTTGGCCTTCAACAAGACCTACAGCCCAGGCAGTCTAGATTCCCAGGTAATGACTAGTCTTTAGCAGTTTAAAAATCAAAGCAACATCCTAGGGATGCAAGGATGGTTCCATAGGTGCAAATCAAGGAATGTAATACACTGTAATATACCACATAAACAGAAGCAAGACTAAAATCACATGTATGAGATGTCAATAGATGCAGAAAAATTTATTCATAATTTTTTAAACCTTTGAAGAAAATATGTATAGAAGAGCCTTATCTCACCTTGATAAAATCCATTTATGATAAGCCATTGACCAATATCATATTAAATAAGGAAGGCCATTCCTCTGAACTCAGGAATAAGACAAGGATGTCAATATCACCACTGCTGGTCAGTACAGTACTGAAAACATTAACCTGAACAATCAGGTTAGAGACAGAAATTAAAGAGACATGTTTAGGAAATGAGCTAAAATTATCATTATTTGAACATGACATGTCCTTTTACATATGATCAAAATATTCTACCAACAGATACCTAGAATTCATAGCAAAACTTAATATTATAGCAACATGCAAAATAAAAACACAAAAATCAAGTGTTCCTGCACCCCACAAGTGAGCACAATGAGAAAGAAATCAGGAGAACAACATTCACAGTAGCACCAAAACAAATTAAATACTTAAAAATTCAACAGACTGAAGAATTGAAAGTCCCCTACAATAAAAAATATAATACTCAGGGGACAAGGAGATGGCTCAGTGCAATCAGCCCTTGTTTGACAAAAAATATAATACTCGGTAAAAGAAGCTGAAACTGGATACCAGAAATGGAAAGACACCCCCTGTTCCTTCAACAGGTAGAACCAACATTGCCAAAAATACCCATATAGATATAGATATAGATATATTTCCAAAACTGATACAATCTCAATAAAATTTAATGCAATCCCAATAAAAATATTAATAGCATTCCTCATAAAATTAGAGAAAACAGTCCTAAAATTCAAATGGAATTAAAAGAGACCCAGAATAACAAAAGCAATCCTAGAAAGAATTACAAAATAGCAGGCATCTGAACCCTGGATTTCAAGTTACATAAGCTGCAGCAATGTAAGTACCATGAAACTGTCACAGAAACAGATATGTGCATCAGTGGAATGAAGTAGAGAACACAGGAATGACAGTAGATGCATTCAGCTAATTGATCTTTAACACAGAGGCCAAAATGTATACTGGAAGAAATGTAATTTCTTTAGCAAAATGTGCTAGGAATACTGGTTATCAACATTCAGAACACTAAAGGTAGATCTATATATTCCACTAGACACTATCATAAAATAAAAATGAATTAAAGGTCTAAATATTAAAATACAAACAGCTAGACAGATGTAGTGGTGTATACCTGTAATTCCAGCACTTAGGAAGCAGAGATAGGAAGGTCATTGCGAGTTTGAAACCAGCCTGGGCAACAGAGTGAGCTTAAGGCCAGCCTGAACTGCAATCTTGTCTCAAAGAGACAAAAAAAGCACTATTCTCTTAAGGATTGAAGCTGATATTTTCAGCAACCAGAAAAGCTACCCTGCTTTTTCTGGTTTCCTATGGTGTGGAGAATTGTTTTCCATCTTTTGACTTTCAGTATGTGTATTTCCATTTGATATAAATGCATTTCTTGTATGCAGCATATTGCTGGAGTTTCTTTCTTAATATGCTTTGCCAGCCTTTTTCTTTTGATTGATTAATTGAGGCCATTTACATTGATGGTTATAACTGATATATATTGGCTTATCTTTGTCATGTTATTTTCCTGCTGTGGGTTCTGTACTTTTTCCTTCTTTAATTACTTGCTCTATTTGGTGGTCCCTTTCTGTTAATGATCTTGAACCTGTGGTTCTTTCTGTCTCTTTCTAGAATATCTGTCAGTACTCTTTGTAAGGTTGGTTTGGTGGTCATGAATTTCTTCAGGTGTTCTTTGTCATGGAAGTGCCTTATCTCACTATTGAATTTGATAGATAGTTCGGCAGACTACATTAGTCTGGGTCGGAAGTTATTTTCTTTCAGGACCTGAAATACTTCACTCCAAGCTCTTCTTGAGTTGATGGTTTATGTTGAGAAACCTGCTGTGATTCTGTGGGCTTTCCTTTATAGGTGACCTGTTTCTTCTCTCAAACATCTTATTTTTCAGCTCCAAAAGTTTTATTTTCAGTTTTTAAGAACATCCCTAATGTACAATCATCACTTCCACCAACTTCTAGACCTCGTTGTAACTTGTAAAGACAAAACTCTTGTACCTTCAGTCTTTCTGAGACAGGGTTTGCTCTGCAGTTCAAGCTGGCCTTAAACTAACTCTCTTTGTGGCCTAGACTGTTCTCAAACTCGCAGTGACTCTCCTGCCTCAGACCTATGAGTGCTGGGGTTATAGATGAAACTGTACCTGGGATACAAGAACTCCTGTGTCTCCTCCAGCATTCTGGCAACCACCATAGTACATTCTATCTCCACGATTTTTTAAGTTTTGCTGTATTCTCTGTTATCTTCTTGCTAATTTTAATTGGCTTATAATAATTATGTACAGCTTTATAATCTGATGTATAGATGTTATGCATAATAAGCAAATGAGAGTAATTAACATTTATTTTTTTTAAAAAGTTTTATTTTCAGCCACACTACTGTTACTTATGTGGTTGCAGGATCAACTATAGGACTTATTCACATTGTTGTTCTCACTGAATTCTTTTACAAAAGCTTTATATTTTTTTTTTTTTTGTTCACCAAGAGTAATTTTAACAAACTTTACCATCAGCATCAGAATACTGGGAAAAGTTGGAGATAATAAAAACATTTATTTTGACAGTAACCTTCCTCTAGCAGTTATAAGTTGAGATACTTTATAACTTTATTATTATTCTAGAGATCTTTTCTAATTTTTTTATTAATTTTATTGAGAAACAAACAGCCATGAGACAATTTCAAAACCGATTAGTAGAACAGTTTCAATAATTAGTACATTATATATTGTTATCTTCATAGTAGTTATTCATAGTACAAGATGCAGACATGATATCCTGTCCAAACACTACTAGTAAAAATCTTTCTTCTCATTGAATTAAGAGAAAGTAGCTGTATATCTATCCTAACAATTTTGTATGTACACATACAAAATGGTCCTTCACTGTATCCCTTCTTTGTTTAGTTTTGTGAGAGATGGGTATTCCATTGTCATCCAAATATTGTAGATGCATGAATTCATCAAAATAATCCAATATAGTCCAGTACTTCATAATGCTAGTGGGTTATCCATAGAACTGACAATATCAGAAGTTGTTGACTTGAGTCTTTTACAGCTCAGCATATTAATATAGCTTTACTTTTTATACCTCATTTTTATACTTTTCTGCTAGATGGTTAGACCAAGATAAAGCAAGACCTATACAACAAGAAATGCAACTTTTGATTGCCCTGGCTCTGCATACCAAGCACGTTGCTAGGAGTCTCTAGTCTCCCTATACAGCCTTCTGCGACTCCTGCCAGGCTCGGGCTATGCAGGAAGCACTGGGGAGACCAGGATGTCCTGCAATGAAACAAATAGCAATGAGACAGTTTCAAAACTGATTAATAGGAGACTGTCCAGGCCGCCGGACACTGAAGCGATGCAAAGTACAGGCCCAGTGACCCAGAGCCCAGCCCTGGTCCATGAGTGAGACTGCCCAGGCCACAGGACCCTGAAATGATCCAGAGATCAGGCCCATGATGGAACCCTTCAGCAGAACTCGCTGCAAAGAGGCTAGAGGCAAGACCCATCCAGGAGCAGAACATCTTGCCAGTGTGACAGAAAGGGTTCACCTGCAAGGATGCAGAAGGAAGAAGTGAAGCACAGCAGCCAGATCCAAGCCACACCCACCTGGGGGAGTCTGAAATTCCTAGATCCTGACCTGGTGCTAAGGTAATAACGCTATCTAAGCTCTACACCAAAGGTCAAAAGTCAGTGGTATACAAAATGACAAAGAGAAGGAACAAAATACAGTCTCAGGCCCCATGTCCACCCAGTACAAATGCAGAAGACACTAGCATCGAGGAAATTGGAAAGCACACACCTGAAATCTCTGAAATAGCGTTGGAAGTAAAGAAACTGTTGCAGAAAGGTATACAAAAAATCAGATCAGAAATAATTTCTGAAATAAAAAATGCAGCGACAACTGTAATTAAAGAAGTACTAAGTACTTCTAATGAATACACTGATAAAAAAATAGAGCAGAATATTAAAATTATGGAATCCTTGAATAAGCAACATAGTAAACAAATAGAATATATGAAACAGATACAAAGTGCTATACAGGAAATTAAAACCTCAATCACAAGCTGGCAAATCCAGTTGAATGAAAGTGAAAATACACTCTCTGACCTTAAAGACACCATTGAAGCTAGTGAAAAAGTAAGCAAAGATCTCTTCAAAACAACTAGGAGACAGCAAAAAGTAATTCAACACCTGCAAGATTATGCAAAAATGAACAATGTGAGACTATAGGTATTAATGAGAAGGAAGGAGTCAATACAAATGATATAAACAGTACAGGCAGACGTAATAGAAGAAAACTTCCCAAATATGGGGCAACAATCTGACATTCAGTAACTGAAGCATATAGAACTCCAAATAACATCAACCCAATTAAAAACACTCCAGACATACAATAATCAAGATCCTAGAAATTCAGCACAGGAACAGTATACTAAAAGCCACTAAAAAAAAAAAAAGAAACAGAT
>PVKA01054457.1:0-10773 GCA_004027165.1 Ctenomys sociabilis
CCGGTCTCAGGGGCTGGGCGGGGGCGGGCGGGATGGAGCAGGACGGCGGAGTCTAGAGTTCCTACTTTCTGAAAATACTTATCTACACCCTTCTCTCTTCCTCGGGCTCTAAATTTGTTCTAGTAATTTCCTAACATGTTAATAAACTCACAGCTATAACTTTTTTTTTTTTTTATCAGGAATGTAAAGATGTTTTTAGAGTGCTCCAGATTTTATTAGACTTGATCACAAAACCCACAATTCACTCATTTAATAAATTTAAGTATATTTATATTCTGTAACCCTCGTAACAATGATTTTAAACATTTTCTCCTCCAGAAAAGAAACCTTTATAGCGTTTGGTACATCTCCGCCACTAGCAATCACTAATCTGCTCTGCATCCCCATGGATTTTGTGCTAGACATTTCATATAATGCAATCATGTAACATGTGGCCCTGTCACAAGCTTCCTGTGACCCTGTAGCATGTGTCAGCGCCTGACTCCTTTTTGTTAATAATATTCCACCATGGGCATACGCCATGTTTTATTATCTGTTGGTAGACATGTGGGTTGTTTCTGTTAGAAAATAATACTATATATATCTACAAGTTTTTGTGTGAATATATGTTCTTATTTCTTTTGAGTATATGCATAGGAATGAACTTGTTGGGCTATATGGGGACTCTTTTTTTTTAATGTATTTAGTACAGGGTCTACAGGGTCTCACTACACAGACTTGTAGTGATCCTTCCTGTCTTTCAGTCTCCCAAGTGCTGGAATTACAGGAATGGCCACCATGCCCAGTCTCACATCATCTCAGTGTACCAGTCCCTGCGATGGTGACTGTTTTTAATGTCTGTGGCACTCCCAGTTCTTTCTAGGCTGCCCTTTTCTGGTGCCCCCCCAAAGAATGTATGGGTACAACTCTTGCTTACCTTTCTGTACTGCCTGCCCAAGTGGCAGCTGCCATCCAATGAGAATACACCATGTTTCTTGACTGTGATGCTTTATAGCAAAGACTTTTCTTTTGCAATAAACTTGCTGGCTGTCCTAATGAACTCCTTAATTTAAGATATGATGTAAGATTTTTTCACTTTACTTTGATTGGAGGCATTTTTCTCTAATTACTTAACTACTATAATCCAGTTTTATAAGGTACTTAAAGAAGCCAGTTTGATCACATTACAAGAACTTTGAAGAGACTGTGTTCAAAACTGCATACAGGGCTGGGGAGATAGCTCAGTGACATAAAAGTGCCTGCCTGGCAAGTTCAAGGTCCTAAGTTTGGTCCCCAGTACCAAAAAAACAAAACAACAAAAACAAAAAAAATGGATACAAAATATGCTACAGCCATATAGGAAATGGCATAACTTAATAATGAATTTCACCAGTCTGGATATGAAGGAATAATATACAGTTAGAAATGACAAACTTACCATATTTAAGACTACGCCCTTTCCGTAGATTTTGAAATTATTTACAACCTTAATTCTCTTTTCAGAGATATATTTAAATTTTAACAAAATAAGTAAATTTTAATATGCAAATCTTGTGATTCATTTGGTGAGATGAAATTAGGTAGCATAATATACAATAGTCCCAAATTTCAACAGCTTTATTAAAACCTGCTCTGTCACAAGTCAATTTATAAAATCCGTAAAATTCATTTTTATTTTCTGCTATTTTCAGGTTTTTTTTTTTAATACTGACAAACTAGGATAAAAGGTTCACACTTAAAGAGTTGCAAGAGGGCCATGCGCTAGAAGAAACAGATGGGTTTTGACATTCAGGTAAAGCCTGGATGGGACACAGCCCCTTCACTCAGTGCACTAATGAAGAAATCCACTGAGCCAAAGTGAAAAGCACAGAGACCACAGCTTTGCACTCTGAAAAATAAATTTTAAAACCAGATTTCTTCTTTTTCCCCACTCCATTTATGTATTTTGTATAGGGTCTCACTATGCAGCTCAGACTCATAGTGACCCTGTTTTCAGCATCCTCAGTGCTGGCTGGGATTACAGGCATGTGACATTACACCAGGACTCCACTCAGTTGCTGGCTCAGCATATCCCAGGGGCAGAGCCAGCATGGTATGCGGGACCAGGGAGGATCAAAGCCTGGTCCTGATGCTTTGCCAAAGCAGGTGCTTAGCCAGCTGAGCTATGTCACCAGCCCCGAAACCAGATTCTTTAAGGGTGTGTGACTCACCTCATCAGGGCTGGAGGCCTGATAGGTGCGGTTCTCATCACTGAAGTCTTGGTCCACTTCTGCAAACTCAGTTTCCCCCGTGATGCCAGCCCGAGCCTCATACACAGGGGTCACATTATGACAAAGAGCAATGGCTTTCACTGCTTCATGGATCCGACTGCTGACACTTTTCCTAACTTTCGGGGCTAAAGATTGGGCTCTTCTTGGTGGTGTTGAACTAGAGTTGCTTCCACTTGCTTGAGGATGCATCTTTAAAGCAAGGAATGTCATAAAAATTAGAAATCAGAGAAGTAGGTGGTAGATCCAGGAATGATCGATCTATATTATTTTGCCTTAGTTAAATAAAATGTTCTGATATTTTCAGGTTGCCAAATACATAAAAATATTAGCTATTATACCTAACACCTGGCAGTCTCCTTTGAGTTTAGTCACTTTGATTTTTTAAGTCTTCAATAATTTTTTTATTCTTTTCTTCTACAAAACAGAGCAAGGTAACAAAATAGAATGGTATGTTCACAATGGCTTTCAGTTTTCTGGAAAAATGCTGTAAATAAAATAGGATAAAGCTAAAATCATGGTAAACATTTTAAGACTCTTTCCTTACTACCATACAATAGTCTGTGAATTGTTAAAATTTCTACCTAACAGTAACTAGATATATTAGTGGGTGTGCCTTCAGAGGAAAATGGTCCATTCCTATCTCAAAATCATGTTATGATGAAATAGCTGCTCACTGTACCCTGTGAATGTGTTTGGCTTTCATCAGACTAGGTTATGTGTGAGTGAATTACAACTTCTAAAGTGGTGATTTCAGGGGCTGGCAAGATAGCTCAGCAGTCTAAAGCGCCTGCTTTGGCAAGCTTAGGCAAGCTCTCAGGGACCACAGTTCGATCCCCACCACCACAGGCCGTGCCAGCCCCTCCCCCAGGGCGGGCTGAGCTAACCCTGCCCCCCTGCAAAAACAGAGTCCGTGATGTGTAGCGAGACACTGTAATAAATAAATAAATTAATTAATTAAAAAAAAAACAAAAAACAGAGTCTCTTTAAAAAAAACTTAAAAAAATAAAGTGGTGATTTCAGTTATTTATTTCTTAGCATTGCCCCGACCCTAACAGGAGTGGCCCACACTTTTGGAATTTCAGAGACTTCAGAATAATCCTTAGAGAATAAGGTCTGGTGTTTGCACTGGGTGTACAGAGCTGCTGAACCATGAGTGTCTACCCATCAAATCACACTGCGGGGCTAGGGCTGTTCTCAAAAGTCCAGCAGCCCTGCATCTGGACTCAGCTCACTTTGCCACCACTCCTATAGCAGAGAAGCTCAGACACTCTCCTTCTTAATTATGTTATGCTTACTGATGCTTACATAATTTGATTTCACACAAATCCCATTAAAGACTATGTCCTCTATCACCAAATGCTTTCAGTGGGAAATATAATCAGGTTATAATAGACTTGTGTTACAGTGGACCTACTAGACTATTTTTTTTTTTTTTTTTGTCTTTTTTTGAGACAGGGTCTCACTATGCAGTTCAGGCTGGCCTTAAGCTCACTTTGTAGCTCAGGCTGGTCTCGAACTCATACCAATCCTCCTGCCTCAGCCTCCCGAGTGCTGGGATTACAGGCGTGCGCCACCACGCCCGGCTAGACTATTGTTACCTTAATTAAAAAAATAGAACCCAAACAGGAAGTGACATATATCAGTTTTACATATAAAGTATTGTTTGACTAGCCTAGAGATAGCTTTCAGTAAAAATGATCTGAAAAATCCTCTTTGGTGTAAATATTAAATATTTGTTATTTCCAAATAATAATTCTTCATCTCGTCTGTTCTGAAGTTTTTCCAAGTAAAATAACTTATTTGGAGATATTATAATCTAAGCTGTGGGTAATGTAAATTCATCAATAATGTCTGAAAAGCACCATTACCTCACACTACTTTAATCTAGACACAGATTCCAAGGAGAAGGGAAGCTTTATTGCAGTTCCCTTTTTCAGGTTTTCCTTTTATTAGAAAATATTTTTTTTAAAATATATTTAGTACAGGGTCTACAGGCTCTTAGTACATAGATCAGACTCGTAGTGATCCTCCTGTTTTCAGCCTCCCAAGCGCTGGGATTACAGGCATGCTCTGCCATGCCCAGTCTTAATCGCTGTCTCAGCATGCTCTGGGGGCAGGGGTGGCACAGTAAACTGGGAATTGAACCAAAGCTGCTGTGCTCTGCCTAAGCAGGTGCTTTGGTCCACTGAGCTATTTGGTTGGCCCTAGTAAATACTTTATGTTTGGGGATATTGCTTAGTGGTTCAGTAGTTGCCTAAAATGGGTAAGGCCCTAGGTTTGATCTCCATCACAAAAGATAATGAAAGTAAAGGTAATTGAAAATAATAAATATGGGTTACAAAATACCTGTCCCTAAATAAATTATATCCGAAGGATTAAATGCTTGGTTTTGTGTGAGTACACAGACACACACAGACACACACACACAAATATGTATGTAAAACATTACATACAATAAATATACATCTATATTTTCACATCTTAGTAACATCTATGCTAGACTAGAAACAATCATAGAAAAAGAGAAGCTTTTCAAAAATGAAACTCATTACTGCTAACTGAATCGTATGCTTAAATTCTGTAAAAAGTGTAAAATAGTACAATGGGAAAGTGCAACTTATTATTGTCTATGCTAAATCCTGTCTAATGCAAACTAGTGTAAATACTAGCTCTGCAGCTGACATCAGAGGTATGGCCCTCGAGACCTGAGCTATGATCACCCAGGTAAGTCATTTATACCTTTTAATGTTAGGGCTTTTACCTTATATGACATGGCCTCCTATATAGTATTCGAAGGAAATCAACACACAGAAAATCAACTTGAAAGAGTAACAATTTCCAACACAAGTACACTCTTACATCTGGCATTTAAAATGAATTCCTCTGAATTTCTAGGTTTAATTATATTAAATCAACTTTTATGACAGAAACTTTTATGATAAGTAGAAATCCAAAGAATGAGATATAAAAGTTGCATGGAGCCGTGTTACATAAACCCCCAATAAACATAGTTATGCAAATACAAAGGCTCTAACATGACTAACATCAAAAATACAGAATCAGAGAACGAGCCCTGAGCCAGGGAAGGACTATACTTAGGGCCTGTCCCTTCTGAAGATGACCTGACATCTGGATTATATCATCAGGTTACAAAAAAGTAATTCCTGTTTTTATAATCTCAGATGGCTCTTGCAAGGCAATAATTATTTTAAAAAAGTTTTATTGAGGTCGAGGAGATGGTTCAGTGGGATAACCTCTTCCCTGGCAAGAAGTGCAAGGGCCTGAGTTCAATTCCAGGTTCCACCAAAAAAAAAAAAAGTTCTATTGCTGAGGGACATATAAAAAAAAATTTAAAAATGATATCTGAGCTTCACTTCAAAATAAAAAGAGAATGACTATAGATAAAATTCAGCCATGCATTGATAGTAATTATTGAAATTAAGTGACAAGTTTATGATGGTTGTATTATGGCATCTATTTTTTGCTTACTCTAAAATATTTTTAGTAATTAATATTTAAGCATAAAAAAGAGGCATTAGGAAATATACTGCTACAGTACTGACCTGAATTTATTTAATTTTTTTGTGGAACTGGGATTGAACTCAGGCCTATGTGCTTGCCAGGGAAGAGCTTATTCCACTGAGCTACCTCCCTGGTCCCTGAATTTATTGTTAACAGTAAATTTTTAAAGATTATTCACTAAAAAAAAAGTATGAACAAACAATTTAGGCCCATGATGCCTTTTATAACTACACTAACACAGAAATGTTTATTTAGACCTGTCTGATGTAGAACTGATGACAGGTATATAATAGTGAAAGCTAAGATAACAAAAGAGGATTATTAATTCACAAATTAGCACATAACATATTCAGTTTAATTTAAGTGCTTCATGCTCTGGAAAGAAGAGCACATCAGAAGAAAACTCACATACCTGTGAGTAAGAATTCAGGAGGTGAGTCTGGATCTCATCCATTGTGTCAGTTCCATATGAAACAGTGCCGAGATGGAGCCGCTTAAATATCATCTCATTCTGGGTAAGAGTTCCTAAAATAAAAGCAGCACCACCAGTTAATTCAGATAACATAAAAAAGGCCATGCTGCTTTACACTCCTAATGCTGCTCTTCAGACTCTTGTGCAGCAGGGACAGTGTGATATGAGACACACCTGCAGAATGTCCTTTCCTTATTGCTCCCATCTTGATAGCAAGAACAAGAAGTTTTCTTCCTAGTAGTAAAACTCTCCCTTCAACAACCTTTAACAATGAGTAGAGCTCTACTTACATGAAAAATATCTAGGTCAGTGGTGGTGAAACTGTGGCATGTGGTGCTGTTGGCAGTAGGCTATTTATCACTGAAAGCTTTAAAAGGTTCACCATCACTGGTTTAGGCTCTTCCTTGTAACTTACATCTATTGTTTAGTGCAATAACAACTTTTGTCTCTTCTGAAAGAGGCAGGCATAACACTAGAAAACTGAGTCCCTGGCTTCATAATTAAAATACATAGCACTGCCTTAGAAAGATATCAACTAACCTTGAATTAAGGTGTCTACCAGTTTTATGAAAACCTACTTTGAAAACTGAAATATTCTTAATTGAAGTAACACACTCCAGATGTATTTGACACTTTGCACACATTCATATTATCTGGAATGACAAGAAGGAAGTTTGTCAAAGAAGACAGTTTCCTTAGTTGAGCTCAAGGAGAGCATCAGGATGTGCTAATTTAATGTTTGCTCTTCATCAGACCATGGCAGAATTATCAAAAGGATTGTTTACCTGGAATGCCAAGAAAGTTGGGCCATGTATCATATATCACACTCAATTTACGTACAAAACCCAAAAACAAACAAACAACAACAACAAAACCCCCCAAAAACACTGATTTACAACTACCAGAACACAAAACGACCTTTAAAAGGAAGGTCTATCTGAACATAAAAACAAAAGGGGCTAAGGGAACAGAGGGTATTAGTTCCATGAAAATGCCTAGAGTTCAAGACCCAGAACTGAAAAAAATTAAAAGTAAAAAGAAAATCTACATTTCATATTATTAAGGCATTGTTTTGATAAAGGCTATTATAACAAATGTAATATATTGCAGTTTTATAAATTTCAAACAGTGGCTATTATTGGGGATACTTGTGAGTTTTGTGAGTTTTACAAAGTTCTGCACCAGCCCTTTAAAATGACTGTGGTTTATAAGCAATAAATAGATGCCTTCTCGATTTCATAAATGTGAATAAAAAAGAAACAAATTTATGCTAACAGTTTATGGCATTTTCATTGAAAAGATTTATGTAAAATTATTTAAAATTAACTTAAAGGGCCGGCCAAATAGCTGAGTGGATTAAAGTGCCTGCAAGCAGGCACAGGGGCCAGGATTTGATCCCTGGGCCTGCCATGCGGGCCCACCCCTGGGACATGCTGAAACAGCAACTGAGACTGGGCGTGGTGGCATGCCTCTATAATCCCAGCTCTCCTAGAGACTGTAAATAGGCAGATCACTACAAGTCCGATCCAGTAGTGAAGTGCTGGACACCTGGTAGACCCTTCCCTAAAAACACAATCAATCAATCAATCAATCAATAATTAACTTAAAATACTAGATTATATTACGTAACATAGCTAGGAAATTCAAGATTCCAAATGAAATATGTAATTCTTATAAATGCTTTATATAAAGTACTTAATAAAAATGTGACTTCTATGAGACACTGAAATTATGATAATTTATATTAGAATAAACATAAAGATTTCACCTCTGTTATATGTCGAATGAAGGTTTTGAAAATTGCACTTGAAGGGGCTACATAGAGAGATCAGTGGTCTAAGCATCTGCCTGGCAAGTTCAAGGATCTGGGTTCAATTCCTGGTACCTCATTCCATGCTGGTGCTTCGGAGCACCGTGTGGGCACCATAGCCAGGTGTGGTGGCACATGCCTATAATCCCAACACAGAAGAGGTTGAGACAGGATCACTATAAATCTGAGCTCTGTATCAGAAACCTGCATCAGGGGACAGCTCCGGACTGGCCCAACCCCAGGCCCTGCAAGTGTGTGGGAGAGCTTCTGCTCTGTCCTGTGCCTGGAGAACCAAGAACAGGCCAGCCTTGCGAGAGAGATCTTTATCTCACATTCTGTGGACTTTCTCCACCCCTTCAGAGCCAGCACAGCCTGCCCTGTGATGGAGAACTTACTCCATGCTCTCAGGACCCCTCCAGATCTATGAATCCCCAGGCCCCGTGAGTGTGTGGGAGAGCTTCTGCTCTGTCCTGCGCCTGCCGGACCAAGCCCAGACAAGCCTCTCAAGACAGACCATTCCCCCACATTATGCGGACCTCCTCAACCCCTCCAGAGCCAGCACACCCAGCCCTGAACTCCACATCCAGCTTACCTGAACCCATAGGACTCTCCTGACCAAAACACAAGCACATCTCCTGGGTTAGACCCTCTACCAAGCCCTGGGGACAACTCCACCCTTCTGGAGCCCCAGCCCCCAAGTCCGGCCAGTGAGTGAGAACTTCTGCTATGCTCTCCAGAGCCCCACATCCACCCCAAGCCCAGGCCCAGCTAGTGTATGGGAGAGCTTCTGTGCTCCCCTGTGCACTTGGGGCAGGGTGACAGCAGAGGGGAACCCCCTGTTCACTGTTGTGCCAGAAAGGCACAACAGGTTCACTTCCAAGGGCTGCAGCAGGATGGAGATGAACACAAGAGCTACATACAAGCCAGACATAAATGGATAAAATCAAACTTAATAGAGCTGTACCCGAATTTCAGTAGGTGCTAAGGTTATAACTGCACCAAGATCTACGCCAAAAGTCAGAGGTAAGTGCTACAGGAAATGATAAAGACAAGAAGCAAAATGCCATCTCAGACCTCAAGCCCACCAAGAACAAGTGCAGAGGACGCTAGCTCAGCTGAAATGTATGAATTAACAGCATCGGAAGTAAAGAATGAAATACTGAAACATACGCAGGAAACCCAGTGCCCATCCAGAACAAGTTCAGAGGACACTAGCTCACATGAAATGTATGAACTAATAGCATCAGAAGCAAACAAAGAGGGGCCAGGGAGATGGCTCAGTAGAATAAGCACTTCCCTGGCAAGTGCAAGGGCCTGAGTTCAATCCCTGGCTCCGCAAAAAAAAAAAAAAAAAAAAAAAAAAAAAAAAAAAAAAAAAAAAAAAAAGTAAACAAAGAACAGCAGAAAGATATAAAGGAACTCAGAGCAGAAATAATTTCTGAAACAAAAAAGAAATCTCTGAATTCTTAGCATTTGAAGTAAAGAATCAATTACAGAAATATATGGAGGAAATCCAATCTGAAAAAACACTGCAGTAAAAGAACTAATAACTGCTTCTAAAGAAGACACTGATAAAAAAAAAAATAGAGATCTTGCTCCATCCCGCCCGGCCCCGCCCAGCTCCTGAGACCGGCCAGAGACAGCGCAGCAGACTCCGTCATCTTGCTCCATCCCGCCCACCCCCGCCCAGCTCCTGAGACCGGCCAGAGACAGTGGCTGACTCCAGCGGCCTGGATCCCGCGCCAAGCTCTCCCAGCGAGAGCGAATTTACAGGACTCACCAGGCTTCCCAGAGCAGTGAGTGTGGTGAGTCTGAGGGAGAGCCTTTGGCTTCTTCCCACACGCGCTTCACGGATCCCTGCTCCCCACCCCTCCAAGCCAGTGACTGGTCTGAAACCTCAGGACCCACTCACCAACACCTCCCCGGATCCCCTGACCTAAAGCCCACTGATTGAGTGGGAATTTCCCCGATTCTCTGGGCATCAAAGGTCAGTGAGTGTAGAACCTCAGGACCGTCGTGCCTGAGATACATTTCCCAGGGATTAAGCTGCCCGTCACCTCCCGTGGCCGGGTGACAGCTCCAGGCACACTGTGCCAGAGAAACACTTCCAGGTGATTACTGATCCCACCCCACAGCCCCAGACCCAGTGCAGGTCAGCCTGGAGTGAGAACTCCTAGCCTGCCACACCGGAGGGACATTTCTCAGCAATCCACGGTCCCACGCTACGGACCGAAACCCAGCACAGCCTGGCCTCTGAGTGAGGGCTCCAGGCCCACTGCAGCAGAGGGACCTTTCCCAGACTTCTTGGGTTACGGCCTGTAGACCCGGACCCAGCACAAGCTGGCCGGCTCAGTACAGCCTACTCAGTGAATAAGATCATCCACTATCCTTTTGTGAACCCAGAAAACCCACCAAAGCCCAGGCCCACCCACCTGGGGAACGCCTTCCTGACACAGGAGGGCTGACCCCAGAAACCAACATAGCGGAACCAAAGGAGCTGCAGCAAAAAAGGAATTGAACACAACAGCTAGACCTAGGATAGACATACCTGGAAAATCTCAAACTTATTAGACTGGCACCCGAATCTCATAACAAGCTAAGGTTATAGCTGCACCAAAGCTCTACACCAAAGGTCAAAGATCAGTGCTATACAAAATGACAAAGAGAAGGGGAAAAATGCAATCCCAGACCTCGAGTCCATCAGGAAGGGCAGAGGACAC
>PVKA01054458.1:0-10759 GCA_004027165.1 Ctenomys sociabilis
TAAAACTGCAGCTGCATTTTTGACTCTAGGTTGGGAGCTGCAAAGTCTTAAGAAATAAGCAACAGGGGCCAGGGAGATGGCTCAGTGGAATAAACGCTTCTCTGGCAAATGCAAAGGCGTGAGTTCAATACTCAGTTCTGCCAAAAAAAAAAAAGGAAATAAGCAACAATCTTTGGGATCTACACTGATGCTTAGAAAAGCATGGAATTTCTGGACTCACAGTGACTGATGGATGCGCAAACTGCCTGCCTGGACACTCCCTGGCTATCCCTTCTTGTCACAGAGCAGCAGGGACTCAAAAGATCATAAAACTGTAAATTAAGACATTAATCAAGAACTTGTGAAACAAACTGTCTTCCAGGTACAAACCCTAAATAATTTTACATCTGATTAGTAGTCTTCAAAGCTTAATGATAATATGTAAATTGGTTTAGAAGTATAAATAGTGAAAGGCCATCTTACCATTCAAAATTATATTTACCATAAAGACTGATACACTGAGAGAACTATATATTCCTGTGGAGATAACTCACTTAATTTGCTCCTAGAGAAAGTATTTAAGAATTGGATCTCAAAGTGGTTGTTATGTAGAACTATTATAAAATAAGACAGTCACAACTAAAATATTACTAATATATAAATAACAAAACTTGAAAATAAAAATTTAAGAACAAGATTTAAATGAAAAATTATGATAGTAAATTCAGCCCATTATCATCTTGAAAGCCAGAAAGTGGCTTCACTATGAGAGGGTGAGAATTGTTTGCAAAGAAGCTCAAAATAATTTGGGGAGTGATGATTTTCTATATCTTTTGGCTCATGGTTACATGGATATGTATAAAATACTCAGAGGTCATTAAAATGAACACTTAGATCTATGACATTTATATATATTAGTAGATTCAATTTAAAAAGGATAATTAAGTACATTTAAATTTGTATTGCTCAGTCTTTGTTTTGTTTTTGTAACAGGGTTTCATTCTAATGCAGGCTGGCCTTGAACCCACTTGTAGGCCAAGCTGGCCTTGAACTCATGGCAGTCTTCTTGCCTCAGCCTCCCAAGTTCTGGTGTTCTGCCAGCACACCTATACTTGCACAAACCCTTTTAAACTGAGGGATTTCTGCACGGAAAGTTAAACCTCTACTTCACAGAAAGAATAGCTTTAAAAATTAGGAGGATAAAATACAGCCCAGAAGAAAGTTTATGAAAGGCCCAAATGCAAATTATAAACTTTTGAGTTCCTGTCCATATAAGCTTTGGGAAACACTCCTAGATATGTGTGTACCATACATTCACAATAGAAGCAAGGTATGTACTGAAGGTAAGACCAAAGGCCTTTATGATGATTTCCTATGGGGCCATTACTTATAAACTTACTGAACACACATGAAAATTTGAGAACAGCTTTCACATATGGTAAACCTTTATGATTTAAACAAGTTACTGATTTTTATTTCATCACTGCCCTCAAAATGGGTAAATACATTCACATGGATTTGTTATATATACTAGAAGTCACATATCTGGCCCTTAAATTCCTAATCTACAATATGAAGAAATTGAATTTAGGCAGCATGGATCAGAATCAGCTGGAGGGTTTATAAAAACATATTGTAGGGCCTACTTAGAGCAACTGTGGAAGGATCCAGAAATTTGCATGCCTAGCAAATTATTAGATCTTACTGATGTTGCTGTCTGGGAGTCAGACTCCAAAAACCACTAGACTAGAACTGTTATAAGCAGTATTCAGGAAAATCTCAGTCAAACATTAAAAGTACCAGAGATAAATGGAAAAACCTATGAGTGAAGAACTACTAATAAAAATCTATATTGAGTGTAGAGAATTGAATAGCCATTCAGAACAAGGTTCCTAAGTATTACTGTAGTAGGGCTCTTTTGTACCATCTCTGTTTTGAAATCTAAAACCGGTGGTCTGGGAAGTATCTCTTGAAGCACAGTCACTTTTGTATCCAGTGTGTGATAACAAGAGTTGGAGTGTTTCTAACACCAAATTTGGGTCTGGGAGGGTTTCCAAGAAAATCAGAAGTGGGAAATCCCCATATCCCAAGCACTAGTTGTAATAGGTTGTAACACAGCAAACATCTGTTCTAATTACTAAAAGGACTTCTCAAAAAGTGATTCTGGAGATAGCTCAGTAGAATAAGTGCTTCCTTAGCAAGTGCAAGGGCCTGAGTTCAATCCGTGGTTCTGCAAAAAAAAAAAAAAAAAAAAAAGTGCTTCTGGCACTGGGAAGATAGCTCAGTGGTGTAAGTGCCTGGCTGGCAAGCACAAGCACCTGAGTTTGATCCCTAGTTCATGCCATGCCAGCTCTCAAAAACAGAGGTTGGGCCAGGGAGATGGCTTATTGGAATAAGTACTTCCCTGGCAAGCTCAAGGGCCTGAATTCAATCCCTGGTTCTGCCAAAAACAAAAACAAAAATGGGGGTTGTGGCACAAGGCTGTACTCACAGTGCTGGAGAGGCTGAGACAAGATAATCACTATAAGTCTGAACTGCGTAGAAACCCACAATAAATAAATATTTTTTTAAAAGTAATTCTGGCATAAAAGCTGAGGCTAATAAGGAAATGCAAGAGTGTCAAAGTCAGGCTTGTTAGGCTTTGTAGTAACAAGTAGGTTGGTAGGTACATGATTTTTCTGTGTTACTTAGAGATCTTTGATCAGCCAAAAAGTTATGCTTTGCAGCAATTAATGCAGCATTTGGACTCATTCACTTTAAAACTAGGGCATTTCCAATACACCTACAGAATGCACATATGCTTTTCAGCCAAACACATCTTAAAATAATCAAGTTGTTAAATACCTATAGATTGTTAAGTAAATTTTAAGGAATCTATTAACTCTGTCAAGTAATGAGCAAGAATTTCCCCAAACTTCATTTCTCTTATCTGTCTTGACTAAGTTTTCAGTTCAGTTCAAAAAGTGCAGACTACAATGAGAACAACTGGTAAACTAAATGGTATTGACTTAAATTTTGAGTGGGGAAAAAAAAGCTAAGGTACTGGGCATACTTAAAATGGATGCTAAGATGGAGAGGTTTTTTGGTTAGCTTGTTTTGTTTTGCTTTGTACCATCTCTGTTTTGAAATCTAAAACAGATTGTTATATATACTAGAATATGGTTTGGTTATGTTTGTTTGTGGCCCTGGGGATCAAACTCAGAACCTTGCATTTGCCAAGCAGGTGATTATACTGCTGAAGATGGGAGTTTTGAAGTTATGTTCCTAAAGTGGATGTTAGGATGGACAAACCAAAGGAAGGGACTCCACAAGAAAACAACATTATCAAAACTTGGAAGTTGGGGTTGAACATACTGTTAGCTTATAGGCAAAAGAAGATTTTGTGGGGAGTGGGAGTTGAATGTCTAGGTGCATGTATCAAGGGCCAACTCTGCCTTGGAAACTATGTTACAGTATTTTGACAAAGGCAAAAGAATTTAGACTTATGTCATGGGCTTGAACAAAGAAAGATGTAATGGAACCTTTGAGGAAAATTAGCCATAAAATGGATGGACTGTAGTTTTCATAAAGAGATTTTGGGATAATTACAGAAAGACCTGCCAAAAAATCAGTTTTAATTATCTATATGTAGACATAGATAAATAATGTAGACATGGAAAGAAAGTGGAAAGTAAGAGAACCACGTGGAAGGAATGAACTGGATGCAGAAAACAAAGTTGAAGATTGGAGTCTAAAAGATTGTAGAAAAATAGTATAAACCAACAAAAGGAAATTGGAGAGCTGATTTGCAAAATGATACTGAAGGTTTTAATTTAGGACATATTAAGGTTAGCTAACTGAGAAAACTAGGTACTGTGGTTCTCTTGAAATCAGCACAGGTAAGAGAAGGAAACTTCTAATAATGGAAGGGATCTTTTAACACTGATATTATTGGTGGACTTATAAATTCAGCGGACCTGACTTCAGAGTTGTTACTTTTAATTCTACAGAATTAAATTAATCCCTGTATCAAGCAGAATGCTTAGTTTTTTCAATCCTTTTTTCAAATATCTCTTGTATATTTCTTTTTCTTTTGTATTTTAGGGAAGGGTCTATAGGATGTTCAGGGCCTCACTACTAGATCAGACTAGTACTGGTCCTCCTGTTTATAGCCTTCCAAGAGCTGGAATTACAGGTGCACTAAATTGCCATCTCAGTGAACCTCAGGGGTCAACACAGCAGGCCTGGGATCAAACCCCTTGCTCCTGCGCCTGCTTGCAGACACTTTAATCTGCTGAGCTATTTGGCCAGCCCTCTTGTATATTTCTTATTTCACATTTTTACTGTACTTCCTACTTCAGTTAAAAATCTCACATCTGAACTATATCATCATACAGCCCTAGAAGTCATAGCTCTAATCAGCTTGCATATTATTTCCAGAACATTCATAGTAACAATCCATTTGTATCTCCTACATATAAGAACTTCAAAACCCCTAGTCTCACTTACTTGTTTTCTGTTACTATAATGAAAAATAAAGTGAGGCAAGCTAACTTTATAAGGTACAGAGGTATATTTATCTCACAATTTTGGAGACTGAAAATCCAAGATTAAATGGATCATTTGTTTTGGCCTTTGGTAGGAACCTAACAAATGGCATCATGGTAAGCAAAAAATCCCATGCAAAAATGGGAAGCCAGAAGAGTGATTTATGAGAGGGGCTCCCCAACCTTTGGACCATGGACCAGTGTCTGTTAGGAAATAGGCCACAGCAGGAAGTAAGCAGTAGGCAAGCAAGCAAACCTTCTGTATCAACAGCTGCTCCACATCACTTGCATTACTGCCTGAGCTCTGCTTCCTGTCAGACTAATGGGGGCATTAGATTCTTACAGGAGCATAAACTCTATAAACTGTGCATGCAGAGGATCTAGGATGAAGGCCTTATGAGAATCTAATGCTTGAGGTGCTGACTGCAGCTGAGGTGGCTGCAACTACAGATTAACATTAGCAGAGAGATTGACTGCACAGAGATCAAAATGAATCAATTGCTTGCAGACACCTGTCAGACCCCATCAGTGAGTGGCCAGTGACAAGCTGTATCTGTTGGCAGTCTTAAAATCAGAAACAGGTACCATTTCCATCAATGCCCCTTTCTAACACTGCACACACTTGTCTTACAGTCCTGGTAAGCCCACAAGCTAATCCTAAACAAAATGAGTAAAAACAAAACTCACTCATTACCTTCTTTGAAAAGAGGAAAAGACCCAATGATGAGACAACAGACTCATCATATTTGACTGCCAACAAAAATAACACTGCATTGGAAAGAAAATACCAAGAGCTCTACTGAAATATGGGTTCATGGTAACAAGTGGTTTATGTTCTCCAAACCTATTTGGTATAGTACATGGTGACCCCTATATAATGAAGCCACGGTACCTTCAAAATTGCTTCACAGTTGTTTCACAACATTGCCTCCAAGCACCCTGTATTAGAAGACATGCCTTTATAGTTTTTCAAAAGAAAAAAAAAAATGTACACAAAAAGAACAAACAAAAGGCCATCAATATGTCTGCAGTGAAGACACCATTTTTAACAGCTATCCACATTGTTAAAGCTAAGAAGCCCTTTATTCTTGCTGAGGAGTTGCTTATGCCTCATGCCAAAGACATTTGTTGTCAACTCTTAGGAGAGGCTGCATTTCAAAAGTGAAATGTATTTCTCTTTCATTCAGTACCATAACTGGACAAATTGATGAACTATCAGGGGACATTGATGCACAATTGTTAGGATTAGTAAATTGCTCTGGAATGCAAGCCACAGTTGATGAATCTACCAACACTGAAAACAAGTCAACAATGCTCATGTTTTTCAGAAGGATGTGCATGGTGACATCTATGCACTTTTGTTGCCAACCAGCACTATAGCTGCAGAATTATTCAACTCTCTGAATGGTTACATATTAGGAAAACAGAACTGATGATTTTGTTTTGGTACATACACTGGCAGCTGTCATGCCTGGACAGCTTTCTGATTTCACTACTCAGGTCAAAGA
This sequence comes from Ctenomys sociabilis, assembly GCA_004027165.1. Lineage (NCBI taxonomy): Eukaryota > Metazoa > Chordata > Mammalia > Rodentia > Ctenomyidae > Ctenomys > Ctenomys sociabilis. The sequence goes on from PVKA01054458.1 coordinate 6,014, forward strand.
GGTTACTTCTGAGTGGGAGTTTATACACATCCAGAGAAATGCTGGCAGGCTGAAAAATGTCAACTGAACTTAGGTTTTTGCAAGATGTGATTAAAATTAATGTTAAAGAACATGCCTTTGACCTGTATCTGTTCACACATGTTTGTGTGAGATAGATGGAGAGTGCATGTCTTTTATATATAGAAGTGAGACAGCTTTCTAAAGGTAAAACACAAGAAGGGATTTTTTACCTTTCTTTTTTTTATTAGTATATGTTTGCAGTACACAATAATTGTATTTATTACAATGAACTGGTACATGTACATAATGTATCTCTAAAGTTTTTGAGCAATATGAGCTGCTCCAGAGATTTCTTATAGAAGAACAGTGGCAGCACATTTCTGTGGTTAAAATGGGTTGCAAAACTTGTTTACTTCTGTGACTCATTTAGCCTGCTCAATACTCTACCTGCTCTCTTCAGAAAATAATGTCAGCAGAAAAAGTGGCTCCATTCAAAGCCAAACAGTTGGGACTTTTGATATGTTTCAGACATTTGCAGAGATTTTTAAAATCAGTGAAGTCTGCCCTTCTCAGCTTTTGAAATAATTTGAGTATTACTTCCAAACCACAAATGACTCCTAAACTGGGAAGACATGAACATGCAGCCCATTTGTAAATAAACCAGATGAATCAACTTTGTTCTAGAAGATGATCTATTGCCTGAGATCACAAATAACTGTGGCCCTACAAATTTCCATACATTCTGGATGGAAATTCAGGCAAAACACATTGCTGCAAAAGCACTGAAATACCTATTCCCACTGCCAGCTTTCTAGGTTTGTGAAGCAGTTTTTGCAGTGTTAACAACCAAAACAAGATTATGGAGAGGACCAGACACAAGCAACACACCTCAGGTGTCACTATCCCCATCTCCCTTAGATAGGACCATGTAGTTGTAGGAAAACAAGCTCAGCACTCCTACTGGTTCTGCATTATGGTGAGTTATTTGTTTCACTACGTATTGCAATGTAATATAAAGTGCACAATAACTGCAGTGTGTTTGAATGAGCCTAAACCACTCTCTCTTCCCTCATGTATGGAAAACCTGACTCCAAGGAACCTAATTCTGGTGTCAAAAATTTAGGGACCACTGATTAGGAGTCAAGCTCACTCTTATAGCAGCTCAGTGGTCCACTGAAAGCTACTTAATGAATCTCTTCATGGGAAATTTCCCCAATGACCTAAGAATCTCCCCACCTCTTAAAGCGTCTACCACCTTCCAGCCCTGCACATTAGGTAGGGACTGAGTTCCCAGTAATTGAACCACTGGGGAGTACATGCAACCATATTTAAACCACAACACTTGATATTAATTCTACAAAAGGATCTAATCTGAAGATCTAAAAGAACATCACAGCGGGACTCTACCTTGAGGCACCACAGCAATGGAATCAGCCAACCATGGTAAAAAAAATGTGAAACCAAGGACCAAAGTTAACATCTCCTCCTCTGAATCATTTTGGTCACAGCAATGAAAGCTGACAAACATGATCTTTGTGTTTCCATTCCTTTAACTAACAATACCTGAAGCACTGTAACTGCTCATGAAATACAATCATGCTCTTTAAATTTTCTTCTCCTTTGTAGCTCAAAAGAGTCAACAATACAAATACCTTAGCTGATAAGGCCTGTGTCTAAGGGGCATTACTAGTGACAGCTGTCTGCAAAAGTTATGTTGAATGAGAATTTACAAATGAGTCTCCAGATTCAATATTCATCAGGTTAAGAAGACTGAACGCTGCTCTAATTATTTTCTTCCTTGTATGAAGTGGTCTTTGAACTGAGCTAGTAAATCCCTTCAAGGTTTTCAGTCTCTGCCTTGAGCATTTAGAGCATATTTTTGCCCCAGTCTTCACTTCAGCTTTCTCCTGGGTAACAGTGGAATGTTTGCTATTTTAGGAAATATGCTCCACTGCATGCAATGTTATTTACATTACATTCCAAACAAATGACTTGAGTGTCTGATGATTGGTGAGGAGGGTCCTGTTTGATGAATGTTTCCCTCCCCAATTCTGTTGTCCTGCAAAAACTTTAAGGCCACTAGCACAAAAGTACTTATCTTAAAAAAAATTGCTTATCTTACACTAGAGAGAAAATACAGAGGGGCAAAAAAGGAAAGACACAATGTAAGAATCCCTCCAGATTTTCTTTTGCAAGAACATCATTTCCCCTGCATTCACACCTTCTAGGTTTGGTTTCCTGTAAAAGCTTTGAAATGAAGCTTCACACATTTTGTAGAAAAGAATAACACTGATTATTAAAATAACTGGCTTTTCCCTGCAACTCTGGATATGTTCACCATGAAAACCACATTTTATAATTTTATTAGCCTTTAAAATTTGTTTTTGTTTTTGTTATGTAGTTCAGGCTATCACAGAACTCCCTGGACTCAAGCTCACAGTGATCTTCTAGCCTCAGCCTCCAAGATTGCTGGCATTATAGATACTTGCCACCTCGCCCAGACTATCCCTAAGCTTCTGTAACTCCCTAGGTAGGAAGACACTGACAAGTTCCTGCAGCATAATGGCCACATCTTAAAACTCCTGACCACCGTGATCACAGCAACTTACTGTGTGCAACCTGGAGTGATGGCAGTCATTGGTGTGTCAAACTTATGGCATTTCATTTTTGCATGAAATTATATACAAAGAATGATAAAAAATATGGCAAATGGTTGAATTTTCAGGAATTTATTGTATAAAAGACTCATTTCCTTTAACTCCCCCCTCACTTTGAACACACTAATCCCATTGTTCTTGGCACTTTCTGAAGCGGTTCTGAAAGTCTTCTTTCATGAGTGCCTCTACTTATGTGCTGGTGGCTGTTTCAAAACACGGGCCTTTCTTGATCATTTTGACTTGAGGAAAGATCTAGAAGTCACATGTCACCAAATTCTGTGAGTAAGGTGGATGAAGACACACTGTAATATTTTTACCGTCACTTCAGAGAATAGCAGCTGTGTTCAAGTCAGCAGAAAAAATGGGCCTGCCTTTCTTTGGAGGCACTCAGCAACAGCACAAACTTGATCAAAAAGGACTTTCAGAACTGCTTCAGAAAGTGGCAAGAATAATAGGACAATAAGTTTAAAGACAATGGGAGTATTTTGAAAAGAATGAATCACAATATCTTTTATAATAATATATTTAATATAGAATATATTTTAAAAATTAATAAAGTATATGTTTATATGTTAATATAAATCATTATACATCTCATAATTACATAATAGATATACAATATATAAATGCATAATATGAAATGACATATTAATACATAATATATAAATATATAATATTTAAAAATTTAAATCTCCTGTATTTTTCTCACACCTTATAACAGAAGTGCATAAATATTATGCAAGTACACTCACACTATAATGGATGCTGTAGTATTTTTTTTTCCTATATTTTAGGGAAGGATCTACAGGGTGTTCACGGTCTCACTACTAGATCAGACTCATAGTGATTCTCCTGCTTACAGCCTCCCAAGTGCTGGGATTATAGGTGCATGCCACCACACCCAGTCTTAATCACCTCAGCATGTCCCAGGGGTGGGGCTGGCATTGTAGGCCTGGGGATCAAAACGCTGGCTCCTGTGCCTGCTTGCAGGCACTTTAATCTGCTGAGCTATTTGACTGGCCCTAGTATGTTTTGTTATAATGAAAAAGAAAAAAGAAAAATAGTTACACCAATTAAACAAAATAATCTTTATCAAAGTACCTGTCTTATTGAGGGGAATGAAGGCGCTGAAGTAAAACTTAGTATATGCCAAGATTGTACCCAATCTACACTTTCATACTCGGGTCTTGGCATGAAATGCATATCAAGAGGAGGAGGGTAACACTATTCCTCACTCAGATTACTCTGAAATGAAGAGCACTTGTTTCTCTAAGTCTCAACTGTGGTATCTGACAGGCTCAGAGCTTAGAAACTAAACATTTCCCTTCTATACCATAAGGGTGCCTCCTGCAGTAGGAGGTAGCTCCTATATGGCTGGACAATATGTGCTGATGTTAGTACTACAGAAAAACTGTATACTCATTGGTAAGCATTTTAAATAATAAAAAAATTATATATATTTATCAATTCATTTCTAGCTGTTATAATTGGAGCCATTTTGAATTTGACTAAATGATCCCAAGATGTTACAGAAAGTGCTTCAATATTTATTTTTGTCTAGAAAATGGATGTAATAGTCATTTTGGCCAAGTTACCTGGAACCATTCATTCTTGCTCCTGTTGGGAAGGACCAAACTGCCGATTTTCACTTCAGTCTTTGCCCATAAAACAGTAGTCTTCATCCATAAAAAGTTTGTCCAGGTATATTTCTAGCCATTACTCTCACTAATAACAATTATACTTGTTAATTTTATCTCTTATAAGACAAAGATGGTTATAATATGAATGAAATTTGCAAAATGTGATTCACTGACTAGCAGATAGCTATTCATTCGAAGAATAATCTACCCTTTTCAAATTATTAACATAGATGATAACAGTAGTTACCATATTTGGAACAATGTGCAAGGCATTTCATATAAGTTATTTCCAATCCATTTTATAAACAGCTCAACATAAAATATTTTATACCTATTTTACATAAGAAGAAACTTCATTTGGAGGGTTTATTTGGGTTGTCCAATGTCATGCATCTAAAACACGGTGAAGCTGGTATCCAAACGCTAAAACTTAAGCTCATTCTTTCATG
>PVKA01054459.1:0-10758 GCA_004027165.1 Ctenomys sociabilis
GAAGTAGAAGCCTTATGTAAGTGTGCATGTACACACACACACACACACACACACACACACACACACACACACACACGGATACTTACTCACACGTGGTGCAGATGGGGCTGAAGTTACAGAAGACTGCAAATTTAAACAAGGACAGAGTGAGACACTTTTTGTCCTTCCCCCACAGGAGAAAAGGAACAGCAGGGTGCAGGGACTTACTGGATAGACACACAGAGCACACGTAGCCGATCTCAATGAGATTCCGGTGACAGAAGCAAGCCGCCCGGTAGTCAACGTGAACCGGGGGTGGGAGGATTAGCTGTGCTCTCTGATCTTGATCGGGGAGAAAGACCCACTGTAAAAAACAAATCCATAAAGCCAGGGTCCTTTGATTTACAACACAGGAGGAAAAAAGGTAGCCAGAGGTCAGGACACATAAAAGTCAGTCTGCAATCAAGATTCTCCCTGCAGGGTGTTGGTGCCACTGGCCTGCATCCCAGCATTTGGAAAGCTGAGGTGGAAGGGCTGCTTGAGCCCAGCAGTTTAAAACCAACCTCAGCAAGCCAAGCATAGTGGCACATGCCTGTAATCTCAGCAATCAGGAGGCTGAGGCAGGAGGATCACTGCAAGTTTGAGACCAGCCTAGGCTACAAATTAAGTTCAAGGCCAGCCTGAATGACACTGTGACACCCCATCTCAAAGAGACAAAAACAAAAAAGTTTCAGCAATAAAGCAAAATTTTGTCTCAAAAAAAAAAAAAAAAAAAAAATTCATGAAAGTCTGGACCCCCCTCTCTCTCAGTACTAGGGACTGAACCCAGATCTTTTTTTTTTGCAGAACCGGGGATTGACCAGATCCTTTATAATAAGCTATAACCCCCAGTATCTCTTTGCTGTTGTTGTTGAGACAGGGTCTCACCACGCTACACAAACCGGGCAGGAATGTGAGATCCTCCTGTTCTGGGATTATGGGCCTGCACCACCATTCCTGACTCATTTACCAATTACCAAGCAGGTACATGTACAGGTACTGTCAGAACCAGACATACCACATGCTGCACACAGCCTACCCTTTTAAGGATTCCTCCAACCCTGACCCTGCAGCTCCACGGACACCATCCTGTCCTTACCAGTAAGTACTGCAGCAGAGACGTCATCTGGGGCACCTTCAGGTACAGCCCTCCTGTGATGTCACAAGCCTGCAGAACACAAGGCACTGCCATAAAGCCGCAGCTCATGTAATTAGAGGTGGAGGGTAGGCGCTGACGCAGGCTGTGACTGCTTCCATCTATGAGTCAGCAGGTCCCAGGGGTTGCGGGAAGGCAGGGACATGCTGTGCAGGATCTGAAGGCAGGGATGCCAGGAGCACTGGCAGTAGCAGGCCAGGCCAGGAGTTGCCTATGTTCTCAAGCCAGGGCAAGGAGTTCCCAGGCTGCTAACATGTTGGATCCAGAGGTCATAGCGAGGGCTCTGGTGTTAGTACACAGGAATGGAGTGGTAAGAGGGTCTACAGAGAAGGAGCAATGCACTTGCTTCCCACTGTGTGGTGAGGCCCAGCTCTGGTGGGAAGGCCAAGCACACAAACAAGAAGCTATGGATGGACCACTGAAGATCAGTAAGGGAAGCCTGGGAAGACTGGAGATTTGCCATAGATGTGAAAAGAGAGGGCGAGTGCAGGAGTCAGGTCTGAACTTGATCAGGTAAATCACCCAACCTATGAAACAGAAGCTGCCTCCGGGGAGGGAGAGGCCCAGTGCAAAAGCCCACATCAGTGTGCTCATAAGCAAGCCACAGCCTCAGGCTGGAGGTTAGAAGAGCCACTGCGCATGCACAAGGCTGAAGGGCAAAGCTGCAGCACAGGGGCTGATCCACGACAGCATGCCGTGGTCATGGAGGGCTGCACAGGTGCAATGCTAGGTTTCCAAACCCCAGCAGAATGCTGGAGTTAACTGTGGACTGAAAGATGTGGCTAAAAGCTGGTCAACTATATGATTTTTAATATGTAAAGGTGTATTTAATGTGTGAGGGCCAGGAATATAGCTCAGTGGCATAAGCGCCTGCCTGGCAACACAAGGTCGTGAGTTTAATTGCTGATACCACAATAAATAAATAAATAAATCGTGAAATGGCTTAAATAACAAAACAAAAATGACAACTGCTTGATCTGCTCATTACACGTTGCATAGATATGCCCTGCTGCACCCACAAGTATGTGTAATTTTGTTGCCATCAATTAAAAATAAAAATATATTTAAAAAATAACAAAAGAGCTGAGCATGGTGTCTCATGCCTATAATCCCTGCACTCTGGGAGGACAAGGCAGGAGGTTTGACATGAACTTGAGGGTGACTGGGGCTATACAGTAAGGTGCTGTCTCAAAACAAAACACTTTCAGCAGCCACACAGAAAAGGGGAAAATAGATTAAATTGACTTAAAAAAAAAATTTATATATATTTGGTACAGGGTCTTACTATGCAACATGGACTCTAGTCATCATCCTGTCTTCAGCCTCCCCAGTGCTGGGATTACAGGTGTACGCCACCATGCCCAGTCTCTGTGGCTGGCTCAGCGCACCCCTGTTAGCAGGGCTGGCATGCTGGGGATCGAACCTCAGGCCCAGCACTTGCCTGAGCAGGTGTTAAGTCTGCTGAGTTGTCTCACCAGCCCTTAAAATTGACTTTAATAACAGCTCAATTTATTCAAAGTAGTCCTGCTCTAACACGACTCAGCGTAAAAATGACTTTCCATAACTACCACCAAGCACTCTTTGAAAACATACCTGCTGGAGGAGTCCTGAGTCGGAGTCCAAAACACAGGCATCAATCAAAACATTCTGCAAGGGACGTTCCAAAATTATTATGTGAATAGTGACAGCAGTGACCATGCTGACTCCGTGCTAAACACCCTCACGTAACACACATGGGGACTCAGAGGCTGCTACCAGGGTCAGCTGTGTTTGGCAGCTGAAGGTCCCCAGTCCTGGCCTGGCTGTGGAAACAGAGGCAGAGGGGGATAGTGCCACCCAACTGTCTCCTCCCGCTGCCTCACAGGGCCCCACTCTAAGAGAGACTACCATGCATGGCATAGCAGCACCTTGCCTTAAAGTCGAAGTTTATTTATCCCTTGGCTGGCTCAGACGGCCATTAGCAGCGGCTCGGGTGCGGCACATGGAGCTAAGGCGGGAGCTGCAGCCCACTGAGCCGGAGTTCGCCCAAACAGGTACTTTAAACACTGGGCTAACCCACAAGCCCCTAAGGCTGAACTTTAGGGCCTGGCACAGTGGCTCATATCCACGATCCAGCACTCAAGAGGCCGAGGCAGGAGAGTCGCCACAAGTTCTAAGCCAGCCTGGGCTACACTGTGACTTCAAGGCCAGGCTGAACTACATAGGAAGACCCTGTCTTAAAACCCAAACTCAAGTTTAGAGGTTTTCTCTGATATACATATATCAGAGAAAAAATACATTCGTTATAATTCATCGGGATATTTCAGTTACTGACAAAGTAAAAGTACTGAATGTTATGCACATTATTGAAGTAAAATGAGATGCTAAAGCCAGGCTCAGGCGCAAACAGTTAAGCCAGGGACTTGCCTGGGGGCCCTAGGGCAGGTGTTCACCTGTGTGCTCAAAACCGTGGGACCCCACACTGCTCTGGGGGCCCAGGATGCCAATAGCAAAAGGAGCGATCCCCGGGGTGAGCTCCTGAGCCACACTCCTCTTGGGCAGTCATTCCAAAGCAGAAAGGGAGGCTTCCAGCTGGAGACGTGCATTCTCCAAAGGACAGGCCCAGCTCACCTGCTTCTGTGCTGCAAAGATGACGTTCATGAAGTTCATGTACTGCAGTGCACTGTCCTCCGCGGCCTTGATCACCTGAAAACCACAGCAGTTGGCATCCCAGGGACGCCTGCCCTGCAGGCCCCTGCTTCCAGTCCTTGTAACCCTAGTGTGGGAAGATGAGAGCCCACCCTCTCCCTGCCACCTGGATAGACCCAGAAGGCTGGCAACCATCTGTCCAACCAGCTGTGTGGGGGCTGAGGTACACACAGGTGAGGGAGCAGCAAGTGACTGAGGGTCCCAAGCCTGCTTTTTGAGCCCACAGTGTGTGGCAGAAGATCCAATGTCAGTGGCACAGAATGCATTTGGTGGCACTCAGTAACGGCAGGTTTGTTGTCTAAAGATCCCAGTGAATGTACAGGGGCCTGTCTCAGATTAAAGTAACATACTCATGACATCCTGATATACCCTGGGCACAATCACTCTTTAGTTCCCAGAAATAATCAGTGACTGCTAAAGCGCATGCACATTTTGGTTTGTTTTTGACAAGGGTCTCACTCTGTAACCCATGTTGGCCTGGAACTCGTAAAGATCCTCCTGCCTTAGCCTCATAATCCAGATTGTGAGGGATTACAGATGTGCTAGGATCACATGTGTGCACCACCATGCCTAGTGCTTGTTTCAGTTTTTTATAGACACCAAACAACCCTCCAGAGAAGCCACCTTCCTGTCGGGTTTGAGAACAAGCCATCCCCACCCTGCAGTGAGCCTGGGCCAAACAGTGGCAGCAATGACAGTGCTGAGCTCCACTGCCTTCCCCTCACTCAGGCAGAACTTTCCCAGGATCCCTCACACAGCTTTCCCAAGCTGCTCTACTCTGCAATTTATCTTCCAGCCAAATTATTGCTTTTTTAAAAAAATCTCCTGATCCTATGAGGAAAAAAAAAAAAAAAAAAAAAAAAAAAAAAAAATCACTGATTTTTCTGCGTGAGATTGCACTAAATTCACAAAATGTACTAAATTTTGGAAAAACTGACATCTAAGAATAAACTGTGGCTCTCCGTTAATTTATTTATTTCTCTCAGAATTTGTTTTTCTTCATCACACATTGGTTGCTAAGTTAGTTCTGCCATAGCCTGGGCTACAAAATGAGCTCAAGACCAGCTTGAACTGCATAACAAGACCCTGTCTCAAAAAAAAAAGACAATAAATAAATAAATTAGTTCTGCCATTTGCTTCTACTCTACCTGATTATTATTCCTATTGTTTTTTCTCCTGTAGTTTCTAATTGTCTGTAGTTGTACATAAACATGTTGATTTTTTTTTTCTTTTTTCTTTTTTTTTGGTGTCAGAATCAAACTTGGGACCTCATGCTTGCCAGGCAGGTGTTGTACCACTGAGGTACATCCCTGCCTGGTTGATTTTTTTTTTTTTTTTAATTTTTTTTGGCAGAACCAGGGATTGAACTCAGGCCCTCACGCTTGCCAGGGAAGTGCTTATTCCACTGAGCCATCTCCCTGGCTGCCTTGTTGGTTTTAAATCTTACCAATATCCTTGATTTCATCTCCTGATTATCTATAAAGAGATAAAAACATTAAAACTTAAATAACAATGAAGCCTATTAAACATAGAAGGTTCTAGTTATTGTTAACTGAAAATATAACTTACTAAATTTTTAACCAATCCTTAAATACACCAAACATATAATAGTAAATAAATAAAATTACAGTTCTCAGAGAAAAATGCAAACTTCTACCTTTAACTTCTTTGGTCATTCTATGAATATCTTAATTTCTTAGCATTAAGGAATATAAAAATACTTTTCTTTACAAACACTTATAGGAACCAAAGTTTAGTAAAATAAACCCAGCATCCACCTAGCTGAAAAAGCAGTAAGCGTTCCATTCACCATGACAGACACATGCATGTGATCAGGGTTCTCAGTTACTAACTGCAATCAACGAAGCACTGTAATCTAGTCAGAATGCCACCTTTTGTCCTAGGTGACCAGAACTGCCAACACACACTTGCCCCGTGCTAGTCACCACTGCAAACTTCTGGATACTTGAGCCCACACAGGCACCGGGAAGACCAGCAGGTGACGTGAGCAGACCAGCATCAAAGTTTGGGGCACAGAAATCACTCAGCTCTGCCTAAACGCCAGCTGAACCAAGCATGGTGCCAGCACCAGGCAGGCTGAGCAGGAGGGGCAATGCAAACTTCAGGTCAGGCAGCCTGAGCCAACTCCACAGCAAGCTGTCTCAGAACCCCATGGCACAACAGACTCAGGGAAGCCAGGTGTTGTGGCACATGTCTAAGACTCCAGTACTCAGGAGATCATCCTGAGTTCAAGGCCAGCCTAAACTGCAAACTGGGCAGCAAGACTTTTGCTCAAAGAGGGGGGAAAAGAAAAAAAACAGAAAAAATAAATTTAAAAATATATTCAAAGCCACGATTTTTTTTTTTTTTTTTTTTAACGGACCCAGGGATTGAACTCAGGCCCTTGCACTTGCCAGGGAAGCACTTATTCCACTGAGCCATCTCCCTGGCCCCAAAGCCACAATTTTAAGCCCTTTTAGTATTTACCACTTTTAAAACTACTGGCTTCCCATGAACACAGACACCCCAACTGCTACCAGCAGAACACAGGTCTGCACTGTGCAGGCACCAAGGATACAGCACAAGGCTTTGGCGAGGGAGCCAGCCAGCAGAGTCTCTGTGTGTTGACCCTTTATGTCACCTGCAAACATAAAAAGCATTAAAAAGGGAATTTTAAGTACTTTCTTCAACAACAGTCATTTCTATACCAGAGTCTTTCATGAATGAAACTATATGGCATTTTCAAACTGGGTAAAAAACCAGAGATGGACTAAGCAACTGCTTAGGTAAGTGCAGGGATAGGGGTTCTATCCCCAGTACTGGGCAACTGAGTCCAGGCATGGTAGTGCACGCCTATAATCTCATGGCTGTGGAGGCTGAAAACAGGAGGATCACTACCAGTCCAAGCTGGGTAGTGAGACCCTACACAAATACATAAATATAATAAGAACCAGAGAGCAATTTGTTTTCAGTGATGAAGAAATAAACAGCTCTTTAACATTTTCTCAACATAAATATCATTTGTTTAGGAGCTGAGACAAGGGGAGTGGGTAGTAGTATTAATGGCTACAGGATGATAGAACATCGTAAGAAGGTTCTGGAATAATCTAGAACAGCAGCCCTCAACCTGGGGGACGGTGCTGACAGGGCATATATGGCAGTGTTTGAAGCCGTATTTGTCATGACTGGGAAAAGCCACGGTTACATGGGTCAAGGCCGGTGTCACTAAGTATCCCCCAATGCACAGGAGAGCCCACACAGTGTCTACAGTGTGGAGGGTGACGCAGATGACAGAGGGTCACAGCCTGGAGGTGCTTCTGAGGCTGACAGGACCACACGGCTTGCGACACACATGAGGAAGAAGTCAGAAAGGAAAGCGCTGAATTTGGTGGACAGCATGGACACTGAAGGAAATGGTGGCACAGGGAGGGCAAAGATAGAAAGGTTGGCAGTGTGAAAGAGACTGGACAGCAGAGCGGGGACATTTCTATGTGAGCTTGAAAGAAAGGCACAGAAGTGTTCTACATAAATGATTACAGGCAAAAGTGGATGAGAACATTCCCAGCAAAAAAGAAAAGAAACTATGTGTAGAATTAAAAACCCATTTTAGCCAGGGAGATGGCTCAGTGGAATAAGCACTTCCCTGGCAAGCGCAAGGGCCTGGGTTCAATCCCCGGTTCCGCCAAAAAAAAAAAAAAAAAAAAATCTCACCCTCCTGTGCCGGGGCGTGGTGGCGCAGGCCTGTAATCTCAGCACTCAGGAGGCTGAGGCAGGAGGATTGTTGTGAGTTCGAGACCAGCCTGAGCTACAAAGTGAGCTTAAGGCCAGCCTGAACTGCATAGTGAGACCCTGTCTCAAAAAGACAAAAAAAACAAAAAAGCATTTTAAGGAATAAGAATAAAGAAAAACAAGACGTGGAAACTAAAAGGAGCACAAGCAGTAGTACCAAGAGGCTGTCTGAGGCTTGCAGTCTTAACACCCTCCAGACCAGCCCCATGAGCAAGATCCCAACAGTAATTAATAACAATGAAAGCTGTTACTCTGGGTCATTAGATCTTTAACCTCCTCCACTATCACATCGTTGGCCGCTGTCAACAGCTCGTATTTGCCGTCTTTACTCCCCGAGGGATTGTACTCAGGAGAGGGGGTGCCGGGGTCTCCAAAGAAGTCTCCCAGTCTGCCATTCTTTCCAGGATACAAGAATCGACTGAAATAGTGAAGAAAAGGGGCCGAGTTGCAGCACGACTCACTGTCCTCATACTCACTTACAATCAGCATTAAGTATGCACCTTGTACAATACCAAAACGTTATGGAAACAGTTTGCAATGTATTAATTCATCGACTCTGTATGGTTAAGGTGTTTTGAAACTGTCTGATTGACATTTGTATTTTAATAAAATAAAAATAAATGAAAAAAAAAATCAGCATTAAATTAAGTAGGTCTATTAGGCAGAGATGCCTAACACCCTAGCACTTGGGGAGGCTGAGGCAGGAGGATTACAACTTTTTGAGTCCAACTTGAGCAACTCAGGGAGACTCTATCTCAAAAACTTAACAAATATTTGGGAACACAGCTTAGGCATGGTGGTATGCACCTATGATCTCAGCACTGGGGAAGCTGCAGCAGGAAGATCACTATGAGTTTGAGGCCAGCCTGGGCTATATAGCAAGATCTTGCCCCACCATAAAAAAATAAATTAAAAAAAAAAAAATCACACAAACATTAGGCTTACCCGATTCCATAATAAACTTCATTATAAAGCACTATCTAATTTTTTTTTTAAAACAAAATATGAAGGGCCAAGGAGATAGCTCAGTAGAATAAGTGCCTGCCTGGCAAGCACAGGGTCCTGAATTCAATCCCTGGTACTGCAAAAAAAAAATAAACAAATAAATAAAATGAAAATAAAAAATAAAAGACTATTTAAAACAAGAATGGTTTCGGGAGGCTGAAGCAAGGGGATCCCTATGAGTTCAAGGCCAGCTTGGGCTACAAAGAGAACTGAAGGCCAGCCTGAAATGCACAGCAAGACCCTGTCTCAAAAAGATAATTAATCAATTAAGCCAAGGAGATAGTTCAGTAGTTTAAGTGCCTGCATGGCAAGCTCAAGGTCCTGAGTTCCATCCCTGATAACCAAAAAGGGAGGATTAAAAAAAAAAAAATCCATCCATCAATCAAAACAGCAGGCTATAGCTCAGTAGTGCAGCACCTGCTGGCAAGTACAAAATCCTACATTCAATTCCTGTTGGGGAGGGACACACAGACATAGCGGTGAACACTGCTCTACAACCTCAGAAGGCTTAATGATTCCAGTGTTTAAAAAAAAAAAAAAAAAGAGAGGAAACAAAGAGGGTATTGGACGACAGTGTCCTGAAATGCTCTGAGGTGGTCCCTCAGATGACAACCAAGAGATTCGTACCCAAATCGAACTTACTACTGGCTTATGATTTGAGGAGTATATTAGCTATCTCACAAACAAAATATGGCTCCCAGGAAGCATCTTCTGGTGTGACACAGCCCTGACAGTAAACATACACCACATGCTTTTTCTTTCCTCCCACAGTGTTTGAGACAAGGTATTGCTATGCAGGTTAGGCCGGCCTTGAACTCATTTTGTAGCCCAGGCTGGTCTCAAATCTGCAATGGTCCTTTTGCCTCAAACTCCCAAGTGCTAGAGTTCTAGGCGTGCACAACCACACCCGTGCACAACCACACCCAGCTCCTCACATGGTTTCAAGGTAACACAGCATCGAGACTGGAGCAGCAGCCCATCCTCAGGGCCCATGGGCTCCTCTGACCCACCAAGGACCCCAACCATCAAGATAATCCGGGCCTCCGACTCTCACCACACACAACATATGCTGGCCAACAATTCACTGCTCTTGAAGTGGCAGTAAGGCAGGGGAGCTGCACCTGATCATGGATTGGATCCCGCCAGGCAGACACACTGAGGGGACCCAACCCAGCCCAGTTCTGAGAGCCCTTCCCTCCACACCAGGATGGCGAACCATCCCCCAAGTGACTCCCACACAGTCAGGCTAAGCAGGGACCTCAGGAAAGTCACTCATCATCGAGGAGCTGGCTGGGGCTCAGGCACTCATGCGGCAAACAAAAAAATCCCATTTTTCTCTGCAGCAGAATCACAGAGAGCAATGTCACAGTGGCATCTGAGACTCATGCAGACCCAGGCCAGGTGACCTCGGGGCTGCCATTTGCAGAGGCAGAAAAGGTTTTTGGGGCACCACAAGCTGGAGCAGCAGAGCCCAAAGGCAGCCATCATGCCGTACCTCTCATGGATGTGGCTAGCGATCACAGCCAGCTGGTTGCAGCGGTTCATGAACAGGTGGGCGTTCCCCAGCACCAGCACAGCATCCACGCATCGGGACAGGGTGAACTGTGGCACAAGTGGACACGCAAGAAGCAGGCACTGGTCAGTCTTGGCCAAAGCTGCTCTGTTGAGTCTAGATAATTACCCCTGCCACACATGCACTCACAGGGGCCTCTCTTCCAAAAGCATAGGTAGAAAACACTTGAAAAGGAGTTTTCCAATTTTACTCATAAAAGGCCACATCTAAAAATGTGATACTAATCTTTTAAATATTTACTATATTTATGTGTCCTAGGACCAATCCTAGGCCCTCACACATGCTAAGCAAGTTTTCTACCACTGAGTTATATTCCCAGCCTTCCACAAATACTTCCTGCATAGAATTTAGTAACCAACAGATATGTCATCTTCTGTGACAAAAATAACTAGCAACATGAAGTCAGCTGTGGTGGCACATTCCATAATCCCAGCTTCACAGGAAGCTGAGGCAGGAGGATAGCAAGTTCAAGGCCAGCATGGGCAATGCAGTGAGATGCCCCCATCTCAAAAAAAAAAAAAAAAAAAAA
>PVKA01054460.1:0-10758 GCA_004027165.1 Ctenomys sociabilis
CTCTCTCTCTCTCTCTCTCTCTCTCTCTCTCTCTCTCTCTCTCTCTCTCTCTCTCTGGGTTTCTGTTCTTCTCACCAGGCTGAGGCTGGATTTGTGTAGATTCTGGTGTGGTTGTCTGAGCTTGCTGGAGCTCCCTGGACGCCTGTGAAGGAAAACAGCCTTAGATTTGGAATCTGTGCAATCAGATCCTTCATTTGTTCCTCAAATGTTTATAAAGCAACTACATGAAAACTATTGGTAACAGGAAGAATGAGGCATTCAAGGTTCATTTCCTCCTTCAAGGGCATGAAGAACCCCAAACCCTCTCCCATTTCTTTCACAGCCTAGGGAACTAAGCCAAGCAACTACATTCCCACAGGCCTTGTTGTCACCCTACTGCATCCTGGGAGCTGTAGTACCATCATTTGCACTAAAGACCCGATCATCCAGTGACACAGGGATCTGGGCAATTCCTACCTGCAACAGTAGCTCCTCGAACCGCATCGTCTCATCACCCATCATCTCCACCTCTCTCAGTTCTGGTTCTAGCAGAGTCGACCTTGACATAGCCCTGGGAAACAGACGTAGGTGTCCTCAGCACCCTCGATGTGGGCGCTTTCCAGAGTTCGTATCCAAACTCTGGAGCATGGTCTCAGGCTTTCTAATCGATTCCCGACACACACCATTCCATTTGGAAACCTGTGGGCTGAATCTATAATTTCGATCTAGACCAGACACAGTCGTCAAGTCTATGGTCAGCAATCATTTCTACACACAAAGTAACTTGTCAAATGTTTAGATGAAAACCACACTTCCAGCCTCTGCGTGCCCACCTGCTGCACTTCCGAATCACTGCTTTTCGAGCCATCCACTATTACAGATCAACCAATCACGTTCGAAACCGGTAGCCACACCCCACACTTCATCCATTCCAAAACCCTGGGCCTAATCGCCAACCGCCACACTTCCTGTACAGTTTAAAGCCACACTTCCGCTCGCCCCTGACAACCGCTGTTTGGTCAGGTTACAGTTCAGTCAAGGCTGCCATGCTGTAAAACCAATGCCTATCCTAAGAGACTGTCCTCTGATCTTTAAAATATTACTTCAGGGAATTCCTCTCCAGCAGCCTCAGCTCCAGCTGCCCGCTCATCATGTTGAGCAATTCTCACGCTCCGGACTACATTTCCCAGGGCCAGCCTCCAGGCCTGCTCCCCCAGCTGTGGGCGTAGGGAGTGGGCGGGGATACTCGCTATATCCAGTCTCCCGTCCACTTCTCGTTGGTTCCGCCCCTTGGAGCTTGGAGAGGGCGGTACTACCCTTCGGACCTCGAGGTTCCCCTTTGGTCAGAGCAGCGGCAGTTTTTTGCGGAAGACCGTCCAGGCGAGCGATGGCTGCAAATCCTGCAGGGCCAAGCGCCCGCGAGATCTTCTCCGCTCTGGAGTACGGGCCAGCGCCGGAGAGCCACGCATGCGCACTGGTGAGAGCCTGCGGTGCTGGGGGCCCCCCTCCTTTACTGGGCCTCGCGGCCATAGTTTAAGCATTGGCTCCCGTGATCCACCGCGGCAGTTCTGTAACTCCGCCCCTCTCCCTCACCCGGTTCCTTACGACCCAGTCTAGACAGAGTTCCTGCTAGTCTCAGATTTGGCCGCCTCACTGCTGCGGGATGTCCTTGTGATCCTTGGTGGGGTCTGTCTGCCCCACTTCGAACTCGATTCCTTAGAGCCTCTGGCGGGGCTCTTGATTCCTAGGGAACCCCACCAGCATCCCGTGGTCCCCCGGGCTCATCCGAATTTCTTCGGGGCTTTGGGGAACCACGGAACTTAATAGACTTCCCAAATGCCTCAAAACTCCTGTGGCCCCCATGGTTACCGTGGACCCCTAAAACACATAGTGCTTCTTCCGGTTGCACCCCCTTCCCAGCACTGGGGATTAAACCCAGGGCCTTCACACATCCCCAGCGGGTTTTAAAAATGAGTCTCGAAAAATCACTGTAATCCACGCTGCCTTCGGTTTGAGCTCCCCTGCCCCAGCCTCCCAGAGTGCTAGGATCACAGGCATGCACCACCGTGCCCACCGCCTTAGGCTTTCTTTAATACTTGTGGGATTTAACATGATGTCTCAGAACAGGGGGCCTGCGGGTTAGCTCAGTTGTTTTAAGTGCCAGGGGCAGGATCCCATGGTTCGATCCCCAGCTCCACCTGCCTTACCAGACCCTCCCTTAAAGCAGCCTAAGCCACCCAAAAAAAAAATTCTCCTCGGAACCTCATAGGGGGTCCCGTGAGAGTCTGTGATCTGTCCAGCCCTCCTCAGACTACCTAGGAGTTCCTATGATTTCCCAGATTTTCCTTAGAATCTCCAGAGAATCCTGTGATTCCCTCGGGGGCCTTTAGAAGCTAGCATAGTCTGAGCCTGGGGCAGTTGTGGAAATGGGGTTGGGGTCCAAACTGACAGAGGAAGAACAGGATGTGGAGGACTAAGAGTGTGAGAGACAACCACAGCAATGGGTCAAAGGTCTGTGCCAATTGGACCTGGCAAGAAACCTAGAACTCATCAGTGTAGACTACTAAAGGAACTCACCTGGGAGGGTGGTGCACACTGGTGATCCCAGCCCTGGAAGGCTGAGGCAGGAGGATCACTGAAAGTTGCAGACCAGCCTGGGCTGCACAGTGAGTTCAAGACCAGCCTGGACTACATAGGAAGACACTGTCTCAAAAAAGAAAGAGGCTGGGGAGATAGCTCAGTAGCATAAGCACCTGCCAGGCAAGCACAGGGTTCTGAGTTCAATCCCCAGTACTACCAAAAAAAAATTAATTTGGGGCCGGGGAGATGGCTCAGTGGAATAAGCGCTTCCCTGGTGAGCGCAAGGGCCTGAGTTCAATCCCAGGTTCCTCCAAAAAAGAAAGAAAAATCATGCAGGTGCCATGGTGCGCATGTGCCATGGTGGGCCCCTATAATCCTAGCACCCTGGGAGGCTGTGGCAGAAGGATCACAAGTTCCACTCCAACTTGGACCATTTAGCAAAACCCTGTTTTAAAATAAAATTGGGCTGGGGGTGTAGCTCAGTGGTAGAGTGCCCCTGGGCTCATTGCTTTGCAGTACACACACACACACACACACACACACACACACACAGTGAAATGAAATTTGAATTCGGGCTCTTGGATTCTAGATCTGTGCTTTTGTTCCCCTCACTAACAAAGGTCACAGCCCCATAGTCCCTGGGCCACACTCAACCAACAAACATGTTTCCTTTGGCCTGAGCTTTTGTTTTTGAAAATGTCAGCTGCAGGACAATTAATTCCAAATAAATACCCAGGATTCCAGCTTCTCTTGGAAATAAAATTCCACAATGTGGCAACCTCTGGCTCCAGTTCCCTGACAGGACTCATCTGGAGTGAATTGTTGCTGTCATTTTAGATTAACTTGTAAGCCTGCTGTCCTCACAGACCCTCTGCCCCACTTCTGTGACTCCTGGGACCCTGAGGGCTTTCCTTTGGGATCTTGCTTCTTGGAGATTTTCCATCTTCCCAGGAGTAGCTGATACTTATTATAAGCTTTCTCTTACCCCTCTTGTCTCCCGCAGCTATCAACATTTCATCCAGTATTTCCCATCCCATTTTTCTTTCTGCTTTTTTTAAAGAGTCCTTTAAACAAATCCCAACTGTCCCGTGTCATTTTCCCAAACATATTTGACTTGGTTTTTTTTGAGACAGCGACTTGCTATGTGGCCCAGGCTAGCCTCAAATTCATGGCAATCCTGCTGCCTCAGCCGCCCAAATGCTGAGATTACAAGCATGCACCACCACACCCAATTTGCCTCTATTTCTAACAGATAAACTTTGCTGTATAAGGGTTCACCATAGAGTTTTCACACTGAACTACGTCCTCAGCCCTTTGAGAGTCTCACCAATTTGCCCAAACTGGGCTTCAACTTAAAATCTTCCTGCCTCAGCCTCCCTGAGTGCTGGGGTCCCTGGCGTGACATAGCAGGCATTCTTCAATATGGTATCAGTTCCTGATCACATGTCCTGAGTTCTGGCAAAAATGGCTCTTTCTATCTGCGCATTGGGTTTGGGCCTTCTAGGTGACCACTTTGTTTTAAAGAGCAGCAAGAAGGGCTAGCTTTCAGGGCAGAAGGCTGCTGAGGAGAGAGAGTTTGTAGGAGACAATGGGACACATGTGTCACATTTAACAACAAAGAAAGTAAGGCCAGGGAAAGAAAGAAACCTGGGACGTATGTAGAGGATAAGATCCAATAAAAGTAACAGCAGGCACCGGAAATAGATTTGTTCTGGGCACATAACGTGTGCTGACTTGTGTGATGCTCACCACGTCTCTGCCAGAAGGGCCTGTGATTAGCCATGCTGCAGATGGCTTAACAGAAGCAAGAAATGATAGAAACTCCTGGCCAGGCATGGTGGCACTGGGCTGTAATCCCAGCACTTGGGAGACTGAGGCAGGAGAATCACTGGGATTTTGAGGCCAGCATGAATTACGTAGCAAGATCTTGTATTAAAAAAAAAAAAAAAAAAAAAGCCGGGCGTGGTGGCGCATGCCTGTAATCCCAGCACTCGGGAGGCTGAGGCAGGAGGATTGTTGTGAGTTCGAGACCAGCCTGAGCTACAAAGTGAGCTTAAGGCCAGCCTGAACTGCACAGTGAGACCCTGTCTCAAAAAGACAAAAAAAAAAAAAAAAAAAAACAAACCTGGGAGCCAGGGAGATGGCTCAGTGGAATAAGTGCTTCCCTGGCAAGTGCAAAGGCTCCTGAGTTCAATCTCCAGCTCCACCAAAAAAAAAGAAAAAGAAAAAAAAAAGAATTCAATCCCCAGTCCCCCCCAAAAAAAGAATGAAAATAAATAAATAAATAAATAAATAAGCTCCTGCTTCTGCGTGCAGGCACAGGGGTTGTGCTGGGCCCTGCCCCCAGGGCACGCAGAGGGTGATTGAGAGTGGGCGTGGTGCCACGCACCTATAACCCCAGCTCTTGGGAGGCTGTAAACAGGCGGATCAATAGGAGTCCAATCTAGTAATGAGACCCTGAGCAGCCTGTAGACCTTTATCTAAAATAAAAATAAATAAATAAAAATAAAATTAAAAAAAGAAAGAAACTCCTAGCTTCAGTTCCATATGAGATGAGTACTGGAGCTGGCATTCAGCCCCAGCCGCATGCCCTAGCTCCAGCATGCCCCCGTGGCTGTCTCACGGACACTGAGCAACACATCCAGGCAATTGGACCTCACGGCCAAATGGGCCGTGCAGAGCCAGGCAGTGTTGGGCCTCTGCCGGCCAGCAGTGTTGACTAAGATAGGGAAATAAAGTCAGGTGGGCAAATACAAGAGCCCAGCCTAAAAGCCCACATCCCAAAGATGGGTATCTGGTCTCCTGAGCATTGCGTCTAGAGTGCCGACCAGGGTCAGGCTTGGGTACAAGAGTACAAAACCCTCCAGGAAACACCAACTCCCTGGCGTCCTGCTGAATAATTTTGCACATTCCCATTCCTAGTGTAGGCTGGGGATCAAATCCTAGCTGCTGTGCCCTGCCTAGCCAAGAGCTTTATTCCGCTGAGCTATCTGGCCCCCCTTAAAGATTTGTAGTTTTTTGTTTTATTTTGTTTATTTTGTGCAGGACCTCACTGTGCAGCTTGGACTTGTAGTGATCCTCCTGTTTTCTGCTCCCTTGTGCTGGGATTACAGTCATGCGCCACCATGGCTGGACTCAATCGCGGGCTCAGTGCTCCTGGTGGGGCCAGTGCAGCATGTGGGGCCAGGGATTGAACCGTGGTCTCTGCAGTTGCCTAAGCTTATCTAAACAGGTGCTTTAGACTGCTGAGCTATCTTCTGGGCCCCAGATTATGCTTCTAATGAGTAATAGGTTAGTTTATCCTTTGTTCCTATAGACTATATTACTCAGTGTGGTTTGTTTTGTTTTGTTTTGTTTTGTTTTGTTTTATGAAACTGGGGATAGAACTCAGGCCCTTGTGCTTGCCAGGCAAGCACTTATTCTACTGAGCTATCTCCCTTGCCCGACTATATTACTCAGGACTACAAAAACAAAGTCAAGCTAAGTAGTGCCTGCCTGTAACCCCAGCAGCTCCAGAGACTGAATCAGGGGGATCACTGTGAGTTCGAGACCAGCATGAACTATATAGGGAGAACCTGTCTCAAAAAGACAAAAAAAAGGCCCGGGGAGATGGCTCAGTGGAATAAGCGCTTCCCTGGCAAGTGCAAGGGCCTGAGTTCAATCCCCAATTCCACTAAGAAAGAAAAGAAAAAGTTACTGGGGGCTTCAGTCATGGCAGTGTGAAATGTTAGCTCTGTGGCAACTGCAGTAAGCTCACACAGTTTCCCTGTAGCAGGGAAAGTCTTCCCCTGGCATGCACCTTGAAAGGCAGAAACTGGGCTGATGATACAGCTCAGCAGGCTAAGTGCCTGCATAGGCACGTGCAGGGACCAGGGCTGCACAGCTGCCTTTTGACAGGTGATGCCATCCTTC
The DNA here is from genome assembly GCA_004027165.1 of Ctenomys sociabilis. Lineage (NCBI taxonomy): Eukaryota > Metazoa > Chordata > Mammalia > Rodentia > Ctenomyidae > Ctenomys > Ctenomys sociabilis. The sequence goes on from PVKA01054460.1 coordinate 6,472, forward strand.
TGTCTGTCACAGATAGAAGTGATGGTAGCACAGCTGTAAATGTGCTATAGGGCACTAAATCGTCCGTGTTTGTGGTACTGGGGTTAGAGCCCAGGCCGTTGGCCCTGCGATAAATCTCCAGCCCTTTTTTATTTTAAAAAAAAAGGGCTTGTTTTTTTTTACAGGCCTGCACCACTACACCCAGACTCTGGCTGGCTCAGCCTGCCCTGGGGGTGGGGCTGTCATGGCCTGTGGTGCTGAGATCAAACCGCAGTCCCTGCACTTGGGTAAGCTTGCCCAAGTAGGTGCTTTAGTCTGCTGAGCTATTTTGCCAGTCCCCCCACAAATTTCTTTTTTTCTTTTTTGCGGAACCGGGGATTGAACTCCCCAGTTCTGCCAAAAAACAAACAATCAGGGCGCCAGCAGGAAAAGCTGCTATCTGGAATCCCAGTTTGCCAGGAATTAACAACAGACAGCAGCTCTCCTTGGGCTCTCTCTGCTGTTCCCTATTCTCTTGGGACATTAAGCTTTTATTTCAAATCTATATTTCTATACCCAGTGCCACATGCTGTGCCAGCCCAGGCACAGCCACAGTCTGACCCCTGAAACCAGACATGGTGGTGCATGCCTGTAGTGCCAGCACTGGGGAGGCTGAGACAAGAGGATCACTACGAGTCTGAGCGTAACAAGACCCTGTACCAAATAATTAAATAAATAATGATGCTGATAATTAGAGTAGTGAATTTTACCAAACTAAAGAAGACCCCAGGGAGACTGGAGTGTAGCTCACTAGGTTAAGTGGCCAACACCTCAAAAGAAGGAAGAAAAAAATAAATAAATAAGAAAAAAATTTAACTAATGAAGTGAAGGGCTACAAGTATCTGTCCGAAGAAGACTCTAGATAGGGGCTGAACTGTCCCAGCTGTGTCACAGGCTCTTCTCCAAACTGTCTGTCCTCTCCCCCAGGCCTGGCTGGACACCCAGGACCGCCTCTTGGGCCACTATGTAAATGGAAAGTGGCTAAAACCAGAGCACAGGAATTCCGTGCCGTGCCAGGACCCCGTCACAGGTATGAGATGTCCCCACCCCCTGTCATCAGGGGAGGGACATTTGTGTCTTCCAGTTGTGCCCACCCCTTCCCTTGGCTGGGGGCCCCTGGGGCAGGCAGGGAGAGGCCAGGGGTCAGAGAAGCGCTGAGGCTTCTGGTTCCTCCTGACCCCCAGGCCAGTCATTCTAACTCCAGTTCCAAACCCCAGGAGGAAGAAGCTTCTTGACATGGTTAGCTACTGAAATCCCTTCTGTACCCAGGTAGTACGGGGGCACGATGGAGGAGCTAGGGACCAGCCTTCCTGCCTCAGGACACTAGTCTGGGAGTCTTAGCCCATCTCTCATCCCACTGCGTCCCCCCATTTTTCTCCACAGGAGAGAACTTGGCCAGTTGCCTCCTGGCAGAGCCTGATGATGTAGCTGCAGCAGTGAAGGAAGCCTTGGCTGCAGTTGGAAGCTGGAGCAGAGTCCCTGGAGGGGACCGGGCCCAGCACCTGACCAGGTGATGGGGGAGAAGTGTGGCCGCAGGATGTGGCCCATAAACCAGTGGATTAATTGGCAGACAAGTCAGGTATTCCCAGCTTGAATTTGAGACAGTAGTGTTCAGAGCAGTCATTTCCCGTGATTCTCCGAGACAGGAAATGAAAAGGTATCTGTTTCTTAAAATACTCTCAGGGTTCAAAAAGGATAGTGTAGGCTGGCAAGATAGCTCAGCGGTCTAAAGCACCTGCTTAGGCAAGCTCTCAGGGACCGCGGTTCGATCCCCAGCACCACATGCCATGCCAGCCCCTTCCCTAGGATGGGCTGAGCTGACCCCCCCGTACCCCGCAAGAAGAGTCCGTGATGTGTAGCGAGACACTGCAATAAATAAATAAATTTTTTAAAAAAAGGATAGTGTACCCCAAAAGCTCTTCTCTAACAGATTTTGGAGGCAACTAGGGACAAAGATTTCATTTCCCAAAATACAGTTGAGATTAGGTCAAGACTCAAGTTTTCAATATCTGGTTAGAGTGGAGGTTACTGATGATGAAAACACTTACACACTACCCCTAGGGTTTGAGACTATGTTTCCCATAAATCTTTGGTGCTGTATGCTCCTGGTGCTGATGGGGATCATAGTGCTGGTCACCCTAGGATCATCCACCCCATCCCCTTGCTTTCTCCATAGTCTGGCCAAGATGATCCAGAGAAACCAGCAGCTGCTATGGACACTGGATTCCCTGGTCACTGGGAGAGTCGTTCGGGAAGTTCGAGATGGGGACATCCCACTGGCACAGCAGCTGCTCCAGTACTATGCAGTCCAGGGCCATGTCCAAGAGGAGGTGCTGGCAGGCTGGAGACCCAGGGGTGAGGACTGTATCCCAGCTCCAGCCCTCTCTTCTCTCAGAATCCAGTATGGTGGCCCCATTTCCCTCACTGTTTCCTTACAGGAGTTATTGGCCTCATCTTACCACCTACATTCTCCTTCCTGGAGATGATGTGGAGGATTTGCCCTGCCTTGGCAGTGGGTAAATGATGGGCTGGGGTCCCGACTGTTGAATCTCAAAAAGGATGAGATTGGAGGCCCAGAATCCCAGGTCTAGAGAAGAGGCCAGACCTGGACTCCCAGGGCTAAGGGAGGAGGCTGGGCCTGGACCTCTGGATCCTTGAGTTGTTCCCCTTCCCTAGGCTGCACTGTCGTGGCCATTGTCCCCCCAGCCTCCCCAACACCCCTCCTCCTGGCCCAGCTGGCAGGGGAGCTCGGTGCCTTCTGCGGGATCCTCAATGTCGTCATTGGCCCTGCCTCCCTGGGTGCCACTCTGGGCTGCTGCCCTGGAGTGCGGAAGGTGGCCTTCTGTGGGGCCATGGAGGTACCCTCAGGGCTCAGGAGGGGTGGGTGGGGTGGGGCCCAGCAGCCTCGGCACCTCTGAGCCCCTTGTGTCCCTCAGGAAGCGCGGGTCCTGCGGCAGAGTCTGGCAGGCCAAAGGCTGGAGCTGAGCCTGGCTCTGGGCGTGGAGTCGCTGATGCTGATCGCAGACTCGGCCGACGTGGACTCGGCCGTGGAGGGCATTGTGGATGCAGTCTGGTCTGACCGCAGCCCGGTGAGACACATGTACTAGAGTCTCCAATGTCCTGGGAGACATCAGGGCTCCGTAGACGTTGGGGTCTTAAGTCTCTGTTCATGTGTGTCCAGTTCTTTGAGTCTTAAAGCTCTGTCTGTACCATGTGTATCTGGATTCCTTCCTCCCTCATTTCGGAATCTCCATGACCAGCTGTCCTGTCTCAGGCCATCTCAGGCTCCATGTCCCTTGCCCTCAAGATTCTTTGTTTCTCTGAAGGCTTCTGTCTCTCGTCTTATAGCCCCTGCCTTTACTGTCCCATCTTTCTGTACCTGAATCGCCCCCACCATGTGAGTTTCTTCCTCCCACCTCTCTCTGGCCCTGGCCCAACCCCCATCACTGGCCCTGATGCTGGTATCTTTTCACATGGGTATCTTTTCTTTCTTTCTTTTTTTTTTTTTTTTTTTTTTGTCTTTTTAAGACAGGGTCTCACTATGCAGTTCAGGCTGGCCTTAAACTCACTTTGTAGCTCAGGCTGGTCTCGAACTCACAACCATCCTTCTGCCTCAGCCTCCTGAGTGCTGGGATTACAGGCATGCACCACCACGCCCGGCATCACACGGGTATCTTTTTACACAGGGAGGCCTCAGGCTTCTAGTCCAGGAGTCTGTGTGGGAGGAAACCATGAAGCGACTCCAGACAAGGATGGGGAAACTGCGTAGCGGCCAGGGACTAGATGGGGCCGTGGACATGGGGACCCGTGGGGCCGCTACCTGTGATGCAGCCCGGTGCTACATACAGGAGGCCCGGAGCCAGGGTGCAGAGGTGTGTATTGCAATTCAGCCAAGCAGACAGGGCCCTGGTCTGAGGGAGGAGCGCTGTGTACAGGAAGACTTCTCATGTTTCTGTGTCTCTCTAGGTGTTCCAGGCTGTCCCTGTATCCTCGGCCAGCCCTTTCTATCCTCCAACATTGGTCTCGGGTCTGCCCCCCGCATCACCATGTGCCCAGTCAGAAGTGAGCCCCTAAGCCGGGCGTGGTGGCGCAGGCCTGTAATCCCAGCACTCGGGAGGCTGAGGCAGGAGGATTGTTGTGAGTTCGAGACCAGCCTGAGCTACAAAGTGAGCTTAAGGCCAGCCTGAACTGCACAGTGAGACCCTGTCTCAAAAAGACAAAAAAAAAAAAAAAAAAAAAAAAAAAAAAAAAAAAAAAAAAAAAAAAAAA
>PVKA01054461.1:0-10758 GCA_004027165.1 Ctenomys sociabilis
TTTTTTGTGGCCGGCTCAGCATGCCCTAAGAGCAGGGTGGTGCAGCATATAGTGCTGGGGATCAAACTACAGTCTCTTGTACCTGCCTAAGCTTGCCTAAGCAGGCGCTTTTGTGTGTGTGTGTGTGTGTGTGTGTGTGTGTGTGGAATCAGGGATTGAACTCAGGTCCTTGCGCTTGCCAGAGAAGCGCTTATTCCACTGAGCCATCTCCCCGGCCCCAAGCAGGTGCTTTAGACCACTGAACTATCTCATTGACCCCAGTTCTTTTTTTTCTCTATATTATATAACTAATAATATTCAGGACAGAAAAATTTCAGGTAATAAATAAAAACACCTACCTTTTTAAAAGGTTGTACTTACAATTCATTCTTCCTTACTACATATATATAAATTATATATAAATATATAAGTTACATATGTATTCATATATATGGATATACAGTTATGTTCATCTATAACTATCCACATATCTATATCTATATAAATGCCTACTCATTTTTCTCAGCGTTCTTCCCCACTCCACTTCTATTTCTAATACTAAGAACCAGGGCCAAAGAGATGGCTATGGGGCCAGGGAAATGGCTTAGTAGAATAAGCACTTCCCTGGCAAGTGCAAGAGCCTGAGTTCAATCCCCAGCTCTGCAAAAGAAAAGAAAAGAAACACAGATATGTGTGTGCATGGGTTAATATACACACATCTAATACCTAACTTTTTGATCTGAGAAAACCTAGAAGCAATAACACCCCAGTAGCAACAAGCACATTCCATATATAGATCTTGGTTGCTAAATACCAATTTGTGCCTGTGAAAGGTCCCTGGGATCCTTAGAGATACTGAAGATGCTGGGTTAGGAAAAATACAGATAAGCCTGGAATATCTTGTAGAATCAACAAATAAGCAAAGCACTCAAATAACAGAAGAATAACCAGATGGAAGCTGTCAGAAAGACACAGGAACCCACTTCTACTGGCCAAAATCAGAGAAAAAAAAATTTTTTATACAGGGTCTACAGGGTGTTCAGGGTCTCACTACTAGATCAGACTCATAGTGATCCACCTGTTTACAGCTTCCCAAGTGCTGGGATTACAGGTGCACCACCACGCGCAGTCTCGATCGCCTTCTCAGCTTGGGGGGGTCAGGGCTGGCATAGCAGGCCTGGGGATCGAACCCCCGGTCCCTGTGTCTGCCTGCAGGCTCTTTAATCTGCTGATTAATTCTTTGGTTTGGCCAGCCCAACCGAAGAAATTTTAGAAGAGAGAGAGAGAAAGAGAATAGGGACAGGGAGATACCTCAGTAGCATAATCACCTGCCTGACAAGCGCCAGGACCTGAGTTCAATCCCTGGTAACCCTCCACCCCAGAAAAAGACTATAAATCAAAATATGAAGTAAATGTACACCAGGGATTGGACTTACTTGTATTCCATAGAAGAAGTAGTTCGTGGCAACAGAAAATAGCAAAAGTAAGCAAGGGAAGAAAGACAGAGAGAAACAAGGGATGGGTCTGGTCGTTTCATAAAACACACTATTGCTGATGACTTCCTGGTAAACACTTAGGTGTCTCTGATGTACCAAATCATACATTATTTTCTTCTTCCCAATTTACTTTTGTTTTCTTCTCTTACTGCGCTGGCAAGGACCTCCAGCGGGTGATTCGGGGCATCCACATCTCATTTCTGATCACAAAGGGAAAGTTTTCAGCATTTCAAATGAAGTCAAATAAAACAAAATGAAGCGACTCCTGTGTTATCCATCTCCTACCTACCTCCCACCACTGTGCCAAAGAGGAGAGGTTTTGCTTTCTATATTAGTTTTCTACTTATGGCCCAACAAATGACCATAAACTCCGGTATTTAAAACAATACAAATTGGGCGGACAGGATGGCTCAGCAGACTAAAGCGCCCGCTTAGGTAAGAGCAGGGACCAGGGCTTGATCCAGGAACCACAGGCAGCATGGGCCCGCCCCTGGGCACACTGAGCCAGCCACCAAGTCCAGACATGATGGTGCACACCTGTCATCCCAGCACTGGGGAGGCTGAAAACAGGAGGATCACTATGAGTCTGAGCTGTGTAGTGAGACCCTGTACTGAATACATTAAAAAATAATAATAAAATAAAACACTATAAATTTGTTCTACATTTGTGGAGGTCAGAAGTCAAAAACTGGTCTTACTGAGCACACTATTGGCTAAGCTTAATTTCTTTCTGGAAACCCTAAGGGAACACCTCCCCCGCCCTTTTTTTGTTGTTGTTTGGTACAGGGTTTCACTACACAGTTCAGACTCATGGCCAGCACAACCAAGGATTGAACACAGGTCCTTGAGTTTGCCAGGCAGGCACCTAGACTGCTGAGCTATCTCTCTGGCCCAACAACCCATTTCTGGCAAGCTGCAGAGGGCGCCCACATTGCTTGGTGCAAGGCCAACAACCACAGGCTGAGCTCCTATCACACCCCATCACTCTGACACAGGGTCCGCTTCTGCTCTCATTCTTCTTTTAAAAACCATCTTACTGAGCTCACCCACACCATCCAGGATAATTTCCCTATCTTAATTTAGCTGCACAGCAACTTTAACTCCACTTTGCCACATAACAACATCGTCGGAGGCTCCATAACTGTGGCTATAGGACATGGACACCTTTGCAGACATTGTTCTGTCTACAATCCCTTACCATAGTAAGTTAGGGTACCTTCAGAGAACTATTCAGAAAGTTTTCCATGTATCCCCGAAGTTTAGGAAGAAGCTTCAGCTTGTCATGTGCCTTGGGAAAGAATAAGGAGGAAAGCCAACACTGGGAACAGTCCACTCTTCTGGAGTTTCCTGAGGAAAGAGGTGGGTGCCGATAGGCCAGACTTGGCCTCTCCCCAGCAGGAAACTGTTAACCCACAGGGAGGGCTGCACCAACAAGGGCCTCCTGGAGAGGAAGTAGTTGGATCATGGGAAGTAGAGGCTGGGATGGAGCACCATTTCCCAAGAGAACTTCTCTGGAGAGAGCCCTAGAAATGTAGGCATTCACCCCTCAAAACCTCACAAAATCACACCTAAAAAGTGATTTGCCATGTTTCAATGTGTATGTGTTTATGGGGCAACATGTGATGTTTGTATATATGTATATATTGCATAACATTTGAATCAGGTTGAGCATATCTACCTCCTCATTTATCATTTCTGTATAAGCATTCTAAATTCTTTCTTCTACTTGGGAGGCTGAAAACAGGAGGATCACTGAGTCCAATCTGTATAGTGAAACCCTATAGACCCTGTACTAAATACACAAAATTCTTTCTTCTAGATGTATGAAATGTACAATATGTTACTATCCACAGTCACCTTGCTATGTCACATCGTTCTGTAACAGCTGCTGTTTTCATCTGGGCCCCTTAAAATGAGTGGCTTTTGCCATATAGCTATTGGGGACACACACACACACACACCCCAACAGATGGTGGCAGTGCCTCTTACTCATTCACTCGGGCCTATCACAACTTCTTGCCAAGCACCATAATGCACCAGACTTTCTTGCCCTTACCTAAGTGGAACTCAGTACTCATTGATTAACCTGACTGACATTTAGATTTGCTCTATTTAAATGTTTCAAATACCAGAGTTCACCTGTTCCAGACAAGATGCCCTTTCTGCCACCTGGGACGAGACACAGTCTGGCTGTGGGGATGAATAAGTGTGAGGAGAAGGGGGAGGCAGGAAATAAGATGACAGGCGGCAGCCGTCTCAGACTTCCACGGCTGCATCTGGCCTAAGGAAGGGGAGAAATGCTAAGGTAATAAGAGTTTGAACTTTTTCTGATCATTTGACTACATTTTTAGTTCTATGAATATGACCGGGGAACTGCACTACCTGCCTGAGATTCCATCCAGGGATGAGGACAAACAAGGCAGGGAAGCAGATTTGAAAGGGAAATGGCAAGAAAGAGCATGGTTGGGGCCAGGGAGATGGCTCAGTGGAATAATCACTTCCCTGGCAAGCGCAAGGGCCTGAGTTCAATCCCCGGTTCAGCCCCCCAAAAAAAGAAAGCATGGTTGCCTCTGAGTAGTGCAGCTAGCTTTCAGGAGTCCTCAGAGCTCTACAGCCCAGGGACCCCACAAGTGATGACATCACAGCCTCTCCCGTCACCCATTTTCCACTCACACTTCCCAAGACCATAGAAATGAGCTACCATGGTGAACAGCCAGTTTCTGTCTTGACCAGAGAAAAAGACAGGCGATAAAAATGAGCAGATCCTCGACTGCCATGAGGAAGACACATCAGGGAACACCCAAAGAGATGCTCAGGATTGAAACTGTCCCCTTAACCACAATGGTTGGAATTTAGCACTAATGTTTCAGCAAAGAGGAACTGAAGGTGATGACAGCATGTCCTGTGGTGAGGGTTTTGCAACTCACTTAGGGTTCTCACTGCTCTTGCCTGGACTCTTGTCCATCCTGAGGGAAGGTGAGCAATGGATTGAAAGCCAACACTACATAACATTATGCAGATGTATAATATGTAACATGATTTCTTATGTATAGTGTGTAACTTGGATCATAATCACTGGATCCTTGGCCATGTGGATTCTGCTTGGTGATTGGAATCCAGTTCCCAACACCCAGGACTTCCAGAAACAAAATGCCACAACAGTATGCCCAGTATTATCACAGGACTTCTGTCCTCTACAAACAAGGCTCACCAGGCCATTACTTATTACCCCCAACAAACGTCCTTAACGTACTGTAATACCATTCACTTTATACACCAACATGAATATGGCTTTCCCCCAACTTCCCTTTCCAACTTTAACAGTAGGTGTGTCTCTTCCTTTTCACTCTTTTTCAGAAAATAAGTGGAAATAAGTTGCATTTTTTTTTCCTTTATCATCTTACTAAAGTTGCAAATCTATTTCTTCCACCAAGCTCTCAAGTTGGCTCTGTGGTCAGGGCAGTCCCCCGAAGTATAACTTTAAACTTTTACTTCCTTCTTACTGAGATGTACCAATAGCCACTATTTTCACCCAGGCTCCTTAGAATGAGTGACTTCTGTGCTGGCAAGATAGCTCGGTGGTCGAAAGCACATGCTGAGGCAAGCTTAGGCAGGTGCAGGGACTGCGCTTCCATCCGGCAGCACATGCTGCCCCGCACCCAGGGCGGGCTGAGCTGGCCACAGAGCCCAGGCGTAGTGGCGCATGCCTGTAATCCCAGCACTGGAGAGACTGAAAACAGGAGGATCACTATGAGTCGGAGCCACATAGGGAGACCGGGTAACAACCAAATATATTAAAAAAAAAAAAAGAATGAGTGACTTCTGCCTCAGTTTTGAGGTCCTCCTGGAATGGGTGGTGGCACTGCCTCTTATTCTTTCACTCAGAAGTTCTCAAAAGCCCACTATATGCCAAGCTCTATGCTATCCATGCTGAGATTTCAGCCTTGAACAAAGGGGCCATAATTCTTGCCTGGCAGGAAAGGGCAGTTCTCTCTTGATAATTCTTGGCCTTCTTACAAGTAAGAGAAATAAAGTTGACCCCTGATTAAGCTTAAAACAATGACAAAATTGTAGTTTAAAAGGGTGTGTACATTATAAAACATGACATTTTCCAACCTACTTTTATTTAAAGCATAAGGCAGAGATCACAGTGCTACGTGCTTTTGTTTCCTACAAATGATCCCATTGTTTACTGTATACTGCAGCTGACTCTCAACCAGCCAGCCCAGCATGAACTGCGTACTCACACTGCCCCTCCTGCCCCCAGATGTCCTAGGTAGAGAGTGAGAGCTACACATTTCCATCCCCACGCAGGGCTTCTCAGCCCTAGAAGCACAGGTCAAAATGCCAATTCCCACTCTCAGAGGGTTGGTGTTTGTTTTCCTGCAGAAATGTTGAAAACCACTGATTCAGTGGGAAAGCACATGTCTTGGGCAGAATCCTGGCTCCACCACGCACCGACTGGATGAATGACTTGGGGGAGGCTCTGTCATATTGACAGTTCAAAAGAAGCGATACATCCATGTAATGTTGTCCAATGCAGCACTGCACAGCAAGAATTACTTAACCAAGATGATAGCTGGATGAGAATGTCTGGCGGGGCTTGCCCAGGGTTAACAATCTTGACTCGGAAGGAGCCATGAGAAGTGAGCCACCTTGTGTCCAAAAACTGAGACCTCCAGGCTCCATCTCTTAGCTGCTCTGCAGCTACATGCACCTGCAGGGGACCAGCAATCGATCTGTGACGCACAGTGAAAACCCAAATGTATCCCCAGGGAATCAAGAGCATGCGCAGAATGTCTCACCAGAGAGCCATGCGACAAGGTTATGACAAGCCTTCTGTGCCAGGCCCTGCACAGCTAGTGAGCTAACAGTGGGGTGCTTACACTAAATGTAACACAAGTAAGCACCTCCCATGCTGTGGCAAATGCCACGAAGGAAGAGAAACACTTGGAGCCACCAGAGCAGATAAAAGAGGACCTGGCTTTGTCTGCAGGGATTAAAGAAGGCTGCCCTGGAAGAGGTGTCTGAGCAGAGATCTATGCACTTTTTGGGGAAGAGGAAAAGATGTTCTTTCAAGACTGAAATCCTGAGGGAATGTGGCACAGTGGAAGAAAGGAAGAAGTTTCGAGAACCCTGAGTATTACTCCCACCAAGACATCAACTCTCTTCTGAACACTGGCCCAGACTTCCCAAGCTGCGTCACATGGGTCATTAGCCTAGGCATGCCCTTCCCAGAAAGGGCTCCAAGATGAAACGAGTTCACGAACTACTCCAGGCCGTGTGTGCTTCTTGGTACTCACAGCAACTACAGATACTGAAGGTGCTGGGAAGGCGTACATTAAAGAAATCTGCTTGACATTTTTGTACTAGGATTTCCAGTACCCTTTTTCTTTTATACTCACTCTGTCAATACTTCTCTCTGAGAAACACTGGCTCGGTTTCAAGAAAGGAAAAGTCAGGGAGAGCTTCCAGTTCCATCTGATTTCCAAGTTCCCATGTGTTTCATGAGATCCTGCCACCCCCCCCCCCCAGTTCAACTACCAATGATTTCATCACCCCTTCAAAGAAGGCCAGGCTAAGCGCAGAATAGTAGCACGATTTGGTTGAATAACTGCTGCCTTCCCCACTAATTTCACTTATTCCCTTGGACTTTTACAGATATTTTATTCTGGAATTTGTATGGCCTTTCCAGTCTGTTTCACTTACCTTCTGTATCTCTTTAATACTACCAAACTAATAGTTGCTTTATAAAGCATTTTAAAAGTAACATTTATCCCTTTTTAGTCTTTTTAAATTTAAAAAATAGCCATTTTAAACTTATTCTTCCAAATTAACTTTTGGCAAGTTATATTGATTTTTTTTTTTTGTCTTTTTGAGACAGGGTCTCACTATGCAGTTCAGGTTGACCTTAAGCTCACTTTGTAGCTCAGGCTGGTCTTGAACTCACAACAATCCTCCTGCCTCAGCCTCCCTCTAGTGCTGGGATTACAGGCATGCACCACCACGCCCGGCCAATTTTTTTTTTTTTTTTTGAGTCAAGAGTATTGCTATGCAGTTCAGGCTAGACTCGAACTCACAGTGATCCTCCTACCTCAGCCTCCCAAGTGCTTGAATTACAGGCATGTGCTACCATGCCTGGCTATGATATTTTTAAGTAGAATATTCGTAAAGTTGTAAAGTAATTTAGTGAGATTTTATATCCTTTGTATACTTTTTATATCCAGATGCACATATTTATTTCTTTTATGTCTGTCAATATATTTTTAGTTTGTTTTTTTTTTTTTCTTGTAAGTCTTAACCTTTTTTTAAGGAAAGATGATAAAGTCATTATTACTTGTAAATAATATGATTACTTTAACTATGAAATCTGAAAGAATTATTAAAACTAAGAGAGTTCAATAATCATGTATCCCAGGGCTGGGGAGAGATAGCTCAGTAGAATAAGCATTTGCCTGGCAAGTGCAAGGTCCTAAGTTCAATCCCTGGAACTGCAAAAAAATAAAAAATCATGTAGTCCAAAAATAAGCCACATGAATAACTTTCCTATATATCAAACTTAGTTCACTAGAATATGTGAATATGCAATAAATTAAAGAGATTCATATTCCAAGTATATATTCATATATATACTTTGGTGTAAAAGGTATTGGGTGGGAGTATCAGTAAAATATCAGGCAGGCCAAATAGCTCAGCAGATTAAAGCACCTGCAAGTAGGCACAGGCGCCAGGGGTTCAATCCCCTGGCGCCTGTGCCAGCTCTGTCCTTGGGGTGTGCTAAGACAGCTTGAGACCGGGCGTAGTGGCACATGCCTATAATCCCAGCTCTTGGAGGCTATATAAACAGATGGATCACTACAAGTCCAATCTAATGGTGAGACCCTGAACATCCTGTAGATCCTTCCCTAAAATACAGAAAAATAAATAAATAAAATGTTTCAGAATTCTGTGGGCCTCCTATTGCCCCATTTTGAGTATGTAAGAGAAGAACCACGTTCAATTATATGAATAGGCAGCACTGAGACCCTATAGTCAGTGCAATCTTTTAATTCAAAGGGATCCTATAAATATCAAAGGTGCTCAGGCCCTTTGAATAAGGAATCCATCATACACGAAGGTAGATACAGAAAATGCCAAAGTTACTTTCCCATGCTAACTTAAAACCTGACAAGTTATACACTCAGAGAAAAACATTTCAATGTGAATATTGTTATCAAGATATCAAATTATTGATCAACCACCAATCAGCGTGATGGACTTTTAAAGGTTACAAGTTACATTTTACAATAGATAACTGCAGTCTCCGAAGTCCAGACATCCTACAAGACTCCTTTATTATCTGAAAACAGAACAGGAGCATTATGCATTTTCAACAAGTCTCCTCTCTGAGTGGGAGAAAGAAACTAGTGCTCTTTGTGAATATTCTCAACATACCTCCGATCAGAACTTATATTTAAAAATTTACTTTCCTATAGTTCTGTGAGAAAATACTTCTCTTATGTTTCTAAGGTATTTTTATCAATACCATTGTTCTCAACCCTAAGGCTATTCTCAAAGTTGAGTCCGTGCAGCCAGGAGAAAGGTCTTGGGAAAATAAAAACAGTACAAGAGAACTTTTAAAGAATAAAATGTACAGTGGTACACTTGTAGATGTTTAAGAACTGGCCCTCCAGTTCTAGAAGGAAAACCATGGTGTGTAGTATTTGCAGACTATCATTGTGTACACATTCCCACCGTCACAAATTGCAAGTTGATATCATTGAAAGCAGCATTGAACAGAAAGGTATAGAATGGGTTCTCAAGAGGCTGAGAGCCCTAATTCCAGCACACCAGTAAAAGATAAGTAGTATTTCCCTCCTTTTAGGGCCCAGTCTATCCAACTGTGTAACTTTTCTTCAGTATTGGTCTCTGGGAAGGAGAGAAAGGGGATCTGGTTATAGGTTTGGAGTAGAAGGACAGAGACTCTAAGAGAGACCCCAGAGCGCAGGAAAGATGAAAAGACCCCAGTATATAATGGAAGGCAAAGCCCACCCCATCTTATGGAATCTCCATTCCTAGAACTTCTTTGCCAGTTTTCACCAGTTCCACTACCAGCATGCTGTTGCTTACTGTGAGTTCTGTCTGTAAACTCCACAATGGGTGGTTCCTCTTCCCTGGCCACAAGATGCCCAGCTACCCTCCTGATCATACCACCCTGATGTGAGCATGGCTTATGTTCCTCAATGTGGCCTGTGGTCACCTCCTTGAGAGCAGGGGACTTGACAAGGAAACTCCCTGCTTCCTTGGTGCTCTCTTTGGGGAAAGAGCCACCAGGACTACAAAAGCCCATGGGTGGGCACCAAAGAGATGGCAGGTGAGCAGCTAGGTGCCTATAAATAACAAAACCTTTTGATGGGTATGGCACTCATGGGACCTGAAGATATCTCCTGGATGTAGGAGGAGAAATGAGATGAGTGGTGAGTCTCTAAAATGTACACCGTAGAGGGGCCAAGGAGATGGCTCAGTGGAATAAGTGCTTCCCTGGCAAGCGCAAGGGCCTCAGTTTAATCCCTGGTTCTGCAAAAAAAAAAAAAAAAAAAACACCTTAGGATCCAATGCAAAACAACTGTCATGTTTCCTTAGGGTCTCCTTAGCTAACACAGCCTCACCAGATCACACAGGCACATGGCCTTTTATCTTCCATGACACTGACATGTTGGGGAGGCAGCACCAGTTACTTGTCAAATGTAGCCAGGTCTGCATTGATCTGGTTGATTTCTCAAGATGACCCTTAGATTATAGTCTTATTTCTAAATTCACTGTTAGTGCGTTTTGAACCCCACATGGGTGCAGTGCCAATCAGTGATCCACTTAGGAACCCAGCACGTTGTACCAACTACTGCCCAGCCTGGCCTCCATGTAACCCTGGGCTCCAGAGTCCTGCAGCCACTCCGGTCCTCAGCCTTTCCCCGCTAGAATGACAACAGAGAATTTTCTGAATCTGCAAGTGCTCAAGATAGCAATAGCCAACCCCTAGAACAAACTTGCTCTGTGTGTGTGTATGTGTGTGTGTGTGTGTGTTGTGTTTTTAGTAAGGGTCTGCAGGGTCTCATTATGTAGATCAGACTTGTAGTGATCCTCCTATTTTACAGACTCCCAAAAGCTGGGATTACAGGTGCACGCCCAGTCTCAAGCAACATCTCAGAGCACCTGGGGTCATGCCAGGGATCAAACCTAGCTGCTGCAGCTGCCTAAGCAGGCCTTTAATCCGCTGAGGGTTTTTTTTTTTTTTTTTTTTTTTTTT